>JAAMPD010000752.1:52983-66799 GCA_025266255.1 Trissolcus basalis | reverse complement strand
CGGTATTAGAAATATTAGAACAGAACAAAGTCTGAAGTCAGTAGATTAGAAAAAAAAAAAAATAAATAAATAAATGAATAAAATAAAAAAATAAAAAACCTGTAAAAAGTTTTTTTTTACAGATTGAATTAGTTGACTGATATATAATTTGTCGATTTCCTGTTACTCCTCGAAATCCAGAAGTCAGTTTATCGACCATTTCAGATCGTATAGTACAAAATCAATCAACCGTAATTGACTACTCAACGAAGTAACATGCAGTCCCTTGTTTCTTGTTGTTTTGACTTGTTGAATTTTTTTGCTTGTCTAAAGGGTTCGATGGTGAGTAACGATCGAAACACTGACATGTGCCCAATTTCTGAGAACTTTTCCATTTTCCGTCTTCCAATCTCATTAGGTCGACGATTGTTCACGTTCGTTCACGATACAACTTGAATATCAATTGATTCAAATTTTTTGAAAATTTCTTCCCCGCTCTATATAATGAAACTGAATATTTTGTGGAAACAAAAATGTAGCTCGAGGTAGCATGTTGTAGAAAAGCTTTTAGAAAATTCAAGCTTCCACTTGGAAGTTGGTCAGACATTTAGCTGAAACACCAGAACTGATAGGTCTTTTTTTGTATTGAAAGCTTTGATTCTAATCTACCACCCAATGACTGGACAAAGTTTGCATTAAACGAACAAAATATTCAAAAGCACCGAGAAATATAAAAAAAGATGAAAAAAAAGAACGGAACAAAAAATTGTGTAAAACTTTGTCTAGTGGCGTTCTAAGTGACAAGTTCATCGTGTGTCATTTTATGAAACAACAGTTGAACATTGCTTATCTGATGTTACACTTTTCTGACAGTATCCAGGTACCGAGTTAGAAACTCTAGTTTCAGTCTAAAGGACGCTGTTGTATCCTATCTCAGAGTATAGTGCTTACTGTTGCAATTTCTTCGGCCAATAGCTTTCCATCTGAGGTATAGATGCAAGGATTATATAGAACAAGCTCGTCCTATACACACAAGTTAGGTCTCTTAATGTCCAAGTTATACTTGTCATATTTGAAAAGCTCTTACGACAATAACTCGACTAGTCATCAAAATTCTCATTTTCTTTTTCTGTCCATGAAAAAGATAAACCCGCAGGTACAAGTTTCAAAAAAGGTCTATTGATCCTCATCTGTCAACGTAGCACTTTAAAAAGAAACTCTATCTCCAATATTGCTGCGAATAATGCGAATTATTTTGTTTCCATTTATTTTCTTTGATATAAAAGATATGACTTTCAAAAATGTAAGCTTTCCATTGATTATACTTTCAAAGGTTTATAGACCATTCATAAATAAAATGTCTTATGTCTATATTATATAATGCATGTATTATTGGGTATAAAGCCACGGTCATATTCATTTCTGTTTTGACGTAAAAAGAAAAAAAACGTTGAATTACTTGAATTTTAACATTATTGATGATGTTGACCAAAAAATTAAACTCACGTTTGAAAGGATTTTTCTGTTTGTTCATATTGTTTGGATTCTCCTTTTGATTAACTCTTTTCCTATTCTTTTTTTACATCTAGTGATATATTCTTTGAAACAATCTTAATACCTCAGTGGTCGTCTATTCTCCGGCATTCTTTGTACACCCGAATAAACATCACACGAGCGTCTTTGTTTGAGACAGTGAGAATTTTTGGTGTAGTGGCGACCATTCAGCCATTAACACTCTTTTTCAACAATATTGAAAAGTTAAATATTTTAGTTTAAAATGTTATGCAAATAACGATTGTATGATAAATTTGATCGACAAATTGATTCATTAAAACTGATAAATTTACAGTCTAAAAGTTTTGACTAATGAATAAATACACCTTCATCACATTTCACTTTTCTCTCATACAAGCTGATGTATTAGGCCACTTGACTAGTACGCATATCGCAGTTTATATTATAGCACACCATTCGTACAGAACGATCCAATATAAGTTACGACAAACTATATCTAGAAATCATCAAATACATTATTGAGGAGGTTGAGACATGATCTTGAATAACGATGAGAGATTCGACAAAAAAGGATAAAAAAATAGAACACAAACCAAATGTTATATGTTTAATAAAATGTTGTATATGATAAAATAAATTTCATAAAGATAAAGGAAGCTCGTGATGATAAAAATATGAAAATCTGAAACAGAATCTTTTATGAGAAAATACCAGCCTCCTTGAGAAGTAAAAGTCGTTTTTCTTTTTGGTTGTGTACGAATATTGCGTCATAATTTTGATTATTACATTATTTGAGAACTGTGATAGAAGTTTTTGATTTTGAATTGAAATTGGTTTCTGTTCGGATAAAAGGTTGATTTGAAGCTAGATTTGCAGTGCATTTAGAAATTGTCTAATAGAGTTGAGTGATATTATGATAAAAAAATTGAAAAAAATTGATTGAAGGAGTAAAGGAGATGTTGTTGAATGTTATTGAAATTAAACTATTTGATCCTTAGGTATTAGGAGTGTATTTGGTGTGGCGAAGTGCAACTCGTGGACTGCGAGTATACGTAGATTTTACTTTCACCCTTCTGAATCGAGAACACTTCTCTGTGAATGAAGGGTTTTCAGGAAAAAAAGTTAAATTCACTTTCGATGCACCAGCTCAAGGAAACCGAAATTATATTTCTGTTTCTGATCTGTATACCCGAAACTTTGCCGACCCAAATGGGGAATTTCAATTAGAATTAACTATGGCTAATGTAAGAACTGTCTTTTCTGATGAGGTACGTAAATCTAAATACAAATCAAATATAATAACCAAATAAACAATGATTGAATCGAACATTGAATGAAAATTGTTTGGCTTCAGGTGTCAATGCCATCAGGAATCTTTTCAAGTCAATCAAGGATCAACAAATTGGAAACTGAGTTTTTCAGTTTTGCTGGATTTAACTGGAATTTGATAGTCTATCCATCCGGAAACAAAGACGTGGATGGTTCATATCATGATGTTTATCAAGGCGGCTTGAGCATTTATTTGATGCGTCACAAAGAATACAACCATTACTGCAGAGTCAAATATAGTATCACAATAGGCGAAAATGATAACAAAATAGAATCAGGATCGATGGAGGATCTGCTGGATGTCGAAGGTACCGGGTACGGATGGCATCCGCAAGTCAAATGGTCGGATATATCACACAAAGGTAGTCTACGTGTAAAGCTGGAAATGATGGAAGCGAAGATAATATCAGAAATAATGGTCCAAACAATTGGTCCGAGTATGCTCCCCGAAGCTGCGTGTTATGATCGCGACAAGCAAGCTTGGTCTGTTCGAGCTGATCTTCACTCTGATACGGTGCGATTACACCTAGTCTTTAAGGACATCCACTCGATCCCGAGGAATCATCTAAGGTGAATATTCCAATGTCTAATGTGCTGATAATCGAAACAATTATACACCGACAAAAATTCGTTACTAAAAAATAAAGAGCTCGTTTTTTGGAGTCAATTCTAGTCGAACTGATTGATGCCAACTTGGCAATTGAGTAACATTAAACATGAATTATAATTGTCTGACAAAGCAAACTGGTCATTTGCCCCAAAACTTATGGGATTATTCTTATTCGTTTTGTTAAAAACATTTTAGTTTTAGAATTCGTGTCAAAATTAACAGATAAATTAAATTTTGCAATTCGTTTGATTGGATTCAAAGAAATATAGTTACTTGCACGCTGACTTTAATGATATCGTATCAGTCTCAATATCAAATCAGTAAAAAATGTTAACAAGTTATTCAAAAATTTGGATCAAGTTATTGTTACAGTAATTTTTCGTCAGTTCGACTAAAAATTTTGAGTTGATTAAAAAACGAACTAGAGAATGTAGTTATGATAACTGGAATTTTATTAATTAAAATTTTATCATGATAAAAATTTATTATGTGAGTTTCAATAATTTTTTACGAATTTTAGGTTTGTCCCCCATATACTTTACAGTGCAGTAAATTTTTATTTATGAAATTATTTTTTTTCTCAGTGTAGTTACTAATAGATTTCCAGTTATGCTGACTATAAACGCGAGAACTGAAACAAAATAGTTTAATGAACAAAGTGTATTTTGATCAGTGTAATAACTAGCTTCTGTTGGGTCAGGTACGTAAGCTGGACAGCTTTTTTGGTACGAGGAGAAAGTTCAAAGACTGAGCTAGTAAGTTTGCCCGGAGCTCCATTCAGTCGTTACTATGCTCAAGAAGCTGCTGATGAGGGTATTATAATGGAGACTAATCTTGATGTGAATGAAGTGAAAAATGAACGCTGCTCTTACATGACGAACAAAGGACAGATACGAGTGAGAATCGAATGGAATGAAAGTCACCTTCTTTTCCAAGCAACCTATCATAAGTACGATGATGTCTGTCGCATACATAATCAGCAGATGCGACGTGAAATAGCTGCGCTGCAAGCCGAAAATTATACTTTAGAGAGACAATTATTCATATATCAAAAGAGTTTAGCTTATGCACACGCTCAACAAAACCAACAATCATCACATTCGGAACACTTACAGAGGTCAACCTCTACGGACACAGAGTATGCTTAAGAAAAATTAAATCGATGTCAAATATTTAATACACGACCTTTCTATACAACAACAAAAACAAACATCTTTCTCATACTTTCAAGTACCTTAAAGACAATTTATTCTACACTCGTTTCTCGTACAAATTTTGAATATTTTGTCTTATCAAAACTATCAACGACTGTAGGCTGTTTTCGCTCATGATACAAATTAGTTGACAACTCAATATAAATTCTATCAATCACACATCTTTATAATATAGTCTATATGTGTTGAATATTTCGATCCAATTTTTTCGAGACTATATTTTCGAATTACTTTCGCTTATTCTCGTGATCGAATTTATGTAATACGTAACAAAAATATATGTATTATATTATACACTCAATTATATTTTATTAATTATCCCTCTCTCCTCATCATCTGTACGGAGTACGCTCAACATTGCTTCAATCAAAAGTTTTTCCAATAAATCAATAGACAAACGGATTACTTTACCTCTTAAATTATAAAAATAATACTCAACTTTGGAACGACGTTCAACTTTTTGCAAGCTATATTAGATCATTTTCACATCGGCTCACCTCAATCAACTTGCTTTCATTAACAAACAAAATATTTGACTTTATACTAATGTTATAATACAAACTTTCATATTCAAATGAAACTTATATTTTTTGATAATTAGTAATGGCCAATGTACACACACAAGATCCAGTTTGTTTCTAATTAATGCGAATAATTAAACTCCCAATGAGTTTGCTTTGTTACAGTTTAAAGTTGAATTGGATTCATTTTGTTTCCGTTTAGTTTTAATGGGTGCATGACGGCAAAATGAATTTTATAATTTTATAATAATCATCTTATCAAAATCACAAATTGGCTAAATGATATGATTTTAATATTTTTCACTTTGGTGTTTCAATATTGAAGTTATAAAAATATAAGATAAAATGTATCAGCACCGCTAATTATATTTGATTTTGAATTGTTGTTACCGACATTAGTGATGGTCAAATTATTGATTAAATTTTCATTATTACCATCGAGACAAAGAAAACGCTTTTGCGAACGCGAGGTAACGTGATTGACAGCCGGTAAGACTGTTTTGTTACACATGCTAAATCCAACGACCAAATTTACTTTTGCATTTGTTTCGTAATCCATGCCGGCAATTTATGGTTGTTTACTGTCATTCAAATTTCACCACCAATCGAGGCTATTGTGACCTTATCAATAAACAATTATGAACAGTTAATACAATTTCGATTTAACACACTATAATTTTATATAAAAAATGTGGTATATTATTGATTTAATGATCGATCAATATGTGCACTAATATGTTAAACACAAAAATCTTTGGATTCAATATTATAGTTTGATATAAAAAAATGTAATATATTATTATAGATGATCTATAATTTTATATAAAAAATTTAGTTTGTTATTATTGATTTAATGATCAATACAGATGTTAATATTTTAAACACTCAAAAATCAGTAAATTTAACAAAAAATCAATGTTATATATACATAACATTTTTTTTGTAATTTGATCAATTCATAAATGTCTTATTATTTTAAAACTGAATACTTTTTCAAACTGAATTGTTTTCAACGACGTCCAAGACAATCTGTCGTATCTGAAAACTGTTTCCAGTGAGTTACTCGGAGAAGTCAAATTACTGTCATGAAAACTACCGGGCGATGGATAATTATTCTCACAAATTTCCTCGTGGATTAAATATTCCACTTTTGGTCGTTATTGCCATAAAGATGCAATTAAAATGGATAGTAACGTCAATTGTGAAAATTATTCAATTAATTTAGTGAAATTATAAAAATTTCTGAATCGAATAATCATATATGCTTGCGTTATAGAATTGCAGTCATTCTTACAGTAAATCATTGTAATATGATTTTCATAATGTTCACAGTTTGCGTTTCTGGCATAGGCGATAGAAAACAAGCAATAAAAAATTGTGTCTAAGTCGTTGCCATATAAGCAGTCTTAAAAAAAGTGAACATTTTTACCGCGCGACTATTTCATGTAGCTTGGAACCTAATATAATACGTGCGAGAGCGCGTGACAGTTTCTCCGGGATGTATATTTTAATTTTGTAAGACATTAATCCATCAGAAAAATAATAATCCGTGTCACAAATTACTCACGTTTTTCCTAAGCATATTTATAGAAGTGAAAATGAAAATAACAAATGGTTTTACGTGGAACAAAGTATATATAACAAAACAGTTTGTTAGCCACTTAAATTTGAAAATTTTTCAAACAATGTTTTTTTTTTTTTTCAAGAACATTTATATTTGTTTCGCAAAATTAATGCATATTTATATAAACCAAAGTACTGTGATAAAAAGAATGAAGATAAAAAAAACAAACGCGAAAATAAAAGAACGAAATAAAGAAATGAAAAATGATAAAAAGTATTGAAAAAAAAGAGGCAAAGCTGATTGTAAATTCATGAAAGATTGTTCACGTTAACTGAAGTCATGTTTGGTTCATCAATTAAATTTTTTCAACGCGATAAATCATCTGAAATGCAACATTGAAGCAAAAAGTAATAGTTTAGTAGGTACAAAAGACAATAAACCTGATGCGCGAGTGGCTCGGTAAAGTTCGGCTTTGGTTTATCGGGCGCTCTCGACTTGGCGGGTTCTTCTAATCACGTAGCGCGCACGACTGACACGGCTCTTTCGCAGTCATTTTTAGTTGAGGTCGCGTGCGTGTCGTATCGCAACAAGATTCGGAAAAGATGAGTTCCACAGATGCCAATCATCGACTGATGCCGTAATCGCATTATGGGACTCGACAAAATTTACATCCCTTTATTGCGCTCGACTGTTATTGTCAGTCTCACAAATTTGTGCGACGTTTATACCGTTGAAATAATCCTCACAAGATCCAACAATGACAGTTTGTTCCGAGACACTGAAATGGAAAATATTGAGAAAAAACAGTTTGTTCTGTGAGAGTGAGTGAAGTGAGAAACATCGTGTTCAGTCAGTGCATATTTTAATCGCAGGTATCAGATCCGCTTTAAGGCTGATTTTTTTTTCATTTAGCGTCTGTTTGCATTTATTTCGTTCCTTTTTCATGAAAATTTGAATGAAATGAAAGGACAACCGAGACAATCAAACTTGAACTATTGTTTAACGTTTCATTCATTCGTTTGATAACAAATGCTTATCTATGTTTGGTTTAACAAATTTGAATTCGTAATAAATTCGGATGGGGAATACATAAATATGCGCACATTCAGATGCATTGATGATTTTTGACAGACGAACAACTCATTTACATGCGTCTTATCGTAAATAGCATAAAATTTCTCCTTGTAAATACAATTGTTGAAACTTGACAAGAATAATCTTTAACGTCTATGACGTTTTTCGAAAAAATAAAAAAAGACATCAATTTGTTTAACAAAAACACGAAATTATTTCAAAGCTGAAGGCTCTTGAGAAATACGTAGCGATGGAATAATGAGGGTAAACAATATCAAATACTTTCATTGTTGAAGAGTAAACAGCAAGTACAACAAATTTCAAAAATTGTCATAATTTGACGAAGTTAAACTTTTAAGTTTTCATTTAACGTACAGATAATAATATTACGACCAATCGTTCAGTTTGAATCGTTTGTCTTTTCCTTTTTTTTTCATCAAAGTCGTATTATTTTTATTCTGCAATAATAATAATTGAAAAGGAACAAATGTGTTTCGATATTTTTGTTATGCATCAGCGATGAAAAGTACATGACAATTTTCGGAGTCAGCATTCCGAACCTATATAGCATTGAAATAGGCTACCGCCGAAGGTTTATTCGATTTCAATCTTTTGAATAATATTTTAACTGATACATTTCTGTCTCTTTGATAAAATTGTCACATTTGGTGAATATAATGTTTTTTATTCCTCGTATAATGTCCGTTTCGATTTTAATCTAGAAAAAAGTATATTTCATATACTTTTTTCATGACATTGATTTTGAAGTTGGTAAAATTGAATAAACATTCCGACCTTATTGATACAAATCGCTTCTCGGGGTTCATCTGCGATGTAGTGCAATTGTTGCAAATATTTCGTACAAATGAAATTTAATAGATTTTTGTCACTATTATATTATATAATTTTACATATATTATGGTTTGTTTATATTTAAAAGTTAAGGGGTTAAATAGTTTCTAATCCAATTCTGTAGCTAAAACACAACTAAAACCAATATCTTGAAACTTCAATTAAAAATCAACGGTCGAAATTATCTCGCTGTAACAAAACTTTTAATTAACAGCTTTCAAGTGTTGAAACAAAAATTTGTATTTATTTTGATATTTTCTTCCTCCCGGAAATTATCATGATTGCCAAGTCATTAATTTCCTTGTCAATCGATGGATTAAATTTTTTATATTTTTTTGCGCTTCAAAACTCGATGATTAAGATTTAGTAAAAATGCCTATAGCAAAATAAAGAAAATTATAAATTAGATCATCAAACGATTTCAAATTTGTTGTATATTTAACATTTGAACGAAATTAAACAGTTCCGGCTTTGGGATTTCTTTCAAAGGGAATTCACAAGAGCGGTTCAAAAATATGTGACAAACATATGAAAAAACTCGAAAAAATATCAGTCGTTTTATTCGAATAAATTCTCGTATCGCGCCAAAAATGGAGTGTAACTTTGTTGGCTGACTTTTTTTTCATCATTTTCGTTGTGTATATTTGATTGCACAAATTTGAAATGTAAAGGTTGAATACAAAATACAATTCAGCGCTGCGTGGCCTCTGCAATTGCACATATTTTTAAACAAATTTCTTCCCTTATTACTTTAGCGAAAGAAGTCAACTAAATATTCAGCTCAATGATTTTGAACGTTTTATAACTTCTGATTTTAGATGCTTCTATTCTAAATAACGACTAATTTGATTGAATGAATATATTTGCTTGCAGGTTTTTCGGACAAACAGTGCAAATCGTGCAACGCATTTTTGTGGTGATTAATAAAAATTCGAATGGTTTTTTATTATAAATTGATGAGTGATCAAGTAGCAGTCAAGTTACACGTGCTGTGAGTGGTTCGATGAATTTCGTGATGTCGAATGGTACAAATGACACTGATTATGATATTGATTACGATTACAATGAAAGTATTAACAATTACAACTGGGAGGAGTTAGCACCGGCTCTGGCTGTATACTCGCTTACATTTTGTCTAGGATTAGTAGGTAAGACGAAACGCATTTCAATAAAAATACCACTATCAATATTTTCAAGGTGGGATATGCAACTCAGTATAAAATAGTCAGAATTTTTGGTAATTTTTAATTATAAATCTACTAAAGACGAATTCAGTGTTTTTTTTGCGACGCCTTTTTACGCGAACTCATTCTTGAATAGTTTTTGACGCGATTACGCCAAATTCAAGGCGTTGTCAAACATTAAAATCTTCTACTTTTCATTTTTGTATTGATATTTTTATTCTGTAAAGTTAATATTTTGTTATTGTATTAATAAAACATTCTGTTTTTCATTTTCGTGTATTGATATAAGAATTCGGCGAATTTGATCTTTTTTCTTCTTCTGATATTAAACAGTTTTTCATCAAACATCATAAAATTTTATTGAATTATTGAATTTACAACCCCTCGGATTGTATTTTTTTTTTAATGTAAACAAAAATAGTTGTTCCATTTTTTCTGTTCATATCAAATGGAAATGATATGAATTCATATAAAAATAAAAAAAAAATAAAAAAGCTAAATTAATAATATATATTACAGAAACAGTCCTAAAATGATGAGATTATTTTAATTATTTATCATTTGAAAAATGCAATTTTTGACTGTACTGCATGTCCCACCTTAACTTCGTAAATTTTATATTTTCTTAGCTTTCATTTTTAACATAATTTTTTTAACAATTATGAAATTTCAGTGCTTCTGTTGGAAGTTATAATGACATTATAAAGTAGTTAAGTAATCTTGCAAAGTTTTGTCCCTTTGTTGCTGTTAAATAAAATTGATCGAACAAAAATTACCAGACTCTAAGTGTCTCTCATAAATAGAGTTCATTCATCATATTTTAAAGATTAGGGCCAAAGCTGCGCAGTAAAAAACAAGAAATCTCAAGGGAATTAAAAATTGCATAATTAATTAGAGCTTGCAATCCGAAATAATATCAAGCAGTTAAAAGTTTACGAAATAATACAATGTTATGAATAAACCGATCGTTAATAATATACAGTAATCTGTATTATGAATAACTGAACTGAATAAATTAATTAAACTTTAATAGACACGCATCATTTCGCTTTATTCAATGATTAAATGAACGTTGGTAATAGATTAAATTTACTCATTTCAAATCATGTAGATAGGATTACATTTTCCATAACCGAATCTTTAATTGTTGTTAATTATTCCTTAAACAGCAAAATCATAGAAATATAATCTCCTAATAATCAAACAATAAAACGATCGAATTGTTTTTCGTACATTTTCTTTCGTTTTATAAAAAAATCTACGTCAAATTTTGATCACCACTGCCTATATTTAAGAGGGGCTTATTGCATCAAAGTAAATTCTCACAGTGATCAAACTTTGATCATGACAGATAGAAGATTACATCTTGTAGAAGTCAGTTCCCAAGAAGCTAAAATCTTACGAGCGGTTAAACTGTTGTTAAAAAAAGACAGATAAAAAAGTAAAACAAAAAATTAAGTACGAAACTCAGTATGAAAAAGAACTCAGTATTAAAAAGAATAAATAAATTTTTCATTCGTGTTTACTATGATTTTCGCTCCGAAACATAAGAGCGCAGAAATAGATCAATCATTAAGTTTATCTTTCAATCGACCATGGCGATGGCGATAGACCATTGTTGATTAAAACCGACGTCTAATTTAATTTATTAACTTTAATTCCGATGAAATTTCCTTGATCACCTGGAAAGAAAAGTGGTTGAACTTTATTATCGCTATTGATAAAACAGTTTTCCAGCTAAAAAGTGCAAAACCTATTAATCACAATATTGTTTTTTTAATTGCGGCAAAATGATGTTGCAGTGAATTGCATATAGTTGGTGCATTCATTATGATTACGGAGTGAATCCGGTCTCAAGTAAAATGCGTTTGAAGTTTTGGTTACACTTTATTATGTGCAAAGTATACATGAAACTCTTATGTAAATAGAGTTTACACTTTGAGCATCCAGCATTAATGTATATTTCTTAGCTTTGCAGTTACCTCGGGCGTATGCTCGTTTAACACCCGCGGCTTTTCCACATTCCTGTAAATTTCTGATCGAATCAACATAAAAATGCACACTCTCGAGCAAAGCCTTAATATTTAGCGAGTTACATCATTTGAATGTCACGCTCTGAAGTTGCTCTTCAGTTTTCTGAACCACTTCATATTCCATCTGTTAAATATAATAAAGTAACTTTGAAAAGTGTGATGCAATTTGCGAATATCATTTTGCTGATGTAATTGGACAAATTATAAATATTTTCACGCACAATACTATGTTTAAAATTTATATTTCCATCCCGACTTGATTACTTTATTAAAACCTGAGATGAAATCAAGACGGTTTCATGGAATCACGTTTTTTCACACTGTTTCCCTGACAGGGTAATGAAATTGATAAAAAATGTTTGAAATTTCAGGAAACATTGTGATAATTGGCTCCACACTATGTCCCCGACTTTGTCCGTCGCCTCCAACACCCACCAACGTGTTCTTAGGGGGCTTAGCAACGGCTGACTTACTTCTCATCATATTTTGTATACCAGTCAAAGTAAGTTCCAACAACTGCACTATTTCGAATTACGTATCCTTGTTTGCTTATGCATTAGGCTTACTTCAAAGTTTCGAGATTTTCAACATTCCCTTTTTCAACAAAGTTCGAAGCTGTTCAAATAAAACATCTTAGTCGGGATATATCCTTGATCAATCATATGAACTTTTATTGATCTTACAACCAATCCATCTCCAACAAAAAATGACATTCGAACGATTTCATCACTTGTAATGCTACTTCGGTCGGCAATCATTTATAATCGTCAATATCCAATCATATAATTTTTTTACGACCATCGAGTTTTTACTCTGTTATCATCTACATAATTCTTTTTTTTCCCCTTTTTCAGTTAAAATTATTTTTCATTAGCACAATTTTTGAAGGACTACTTTCATTACACTTACAAAATAACAAATCAAAATACGGGAAACTTTTTGTCCCCTTGATTAATGAGTTGGGATCCGATAATCGGGTGCATTTGATATTTTCAATAATGATTAATCATTAGGGCAGATATACGATTTAGACAGCATTCGATGAGTAGAATAACCAATACGAGGATTATAATTATGACAAAAGCTTTACTGACGAAAGAATAAGTTTTTTTTTGTTAAATTAGTATTGATTTGAAGTTGGGATCTATTCTGCTAACACGAATCCCAAGGGATGTCTTATGCAGTGGAAGGGGAGAAAAGTTATGAACTTTTTAAATGAGTAGTCTCAAGGCGTACTAACGGCTTTAAAGTAATTCAGTCATTGCATCAAGTTAGTTGAAACAATCGACACAATTTTTCTATTCCAAAATTGTGTCGAGTGATTGAAAAGCAAATGAACATTTGTAAAAAAATTGTTGTAGGGTGAAGTGGGGCAAAAACGAACAAAGTGGGACAAAAATGAACAGACTTTGAAGACATTTAAAATTATTTCTAGAAAACTAATTACTTCACCAAATATATGTCATAAATACTTGACATATTTATCTGAATTGTAATGCAATAGAAAATGTTTTACTGAAATAAATTTTCATTAAATAAATTGAAATGTTCGTTTTTACCCCATTGTTCATTTTTGCTCCACTTCACCCTACCTCTTTTTGTGTTGTTGCAAAGAGATAAAGTCTGGAATGTTTTATGATTTCTTTTCAAAACGAAAGTTGTACACGGAGAGAAAAGTTAATAATATTTTTTATCACAGTTTGCATAATTTTTACAAAAAATTTTCATAATTAGAGGACAGCATCCATTTCTGATAAAAATAATTAAACTTTTAAGTTGAAAATACAACAAAATTGAATAACTTATATCAAACGTATAATGTATATTACCTTACAAGAGGGAGAGCGGCCAATTCTCCCACGAGTGTGAAGTTGGCAGCACGAAGTGCTGCCAACTTTCACACGAGTGGGAGAATTTCCGTTCTCCCACATGTAAGGTACG
>JAAMPD010000752.1:37657-52966 GCA_025266255.1 Trissolcus basalis | reverse complement strand
TAATATACGTATATTAGTGGGACTTATATCCCTAAAATCTCTCTTATACTTTATACGTATATTATATATATATTATATGTATATGTGTTATTGGGGGGTCTTATAAACATTATTGTATTTATATTCATTAATATATTATTTTATGTTTTTCATATATTTTTTTTATATTTATAATATATCTGTTTATATTCTACATATAAGTCACTTATAAATTATTTATAAAACAGCAATAAATTATATGAATAAAATATAAAAAAAAATTATCGAAAAAATATATATTTATATGAAAAATATAAAATTAAAATATATTTATACGTTTTTGTCTCTGCAAGAATTAATTCTCTGTGATATTTGTTTTTTACATTCTATTCTTTTCTAAGATGACAAATTTTTCAATTTATAGAGTCAACATATATTTATTTATATCTCATACCGTACTCTGCCAAAAATGACGAAAGTTTGTAGAAATTCTAAAAACTGTAAAATTTCTTTGAAATATACTGATATTCTGTTGAGGAATCAAAATAAATTTTACAAACTCTTTCTAATCGAAACAACAATAGCACTGATATGAAGGAATTGTATATAGAGCCGGAATGGTTAATTTGAATCAAATGTGCTTCAATGAAATCAACTTATTGATAATACAATTAGTTGTTTTGTTTCGCGAAATCATGTCATGCAAGGTAAACAGACTCCCAGTTGTTCTCAGTTGAATCGCAGTCTTGCAGGAGTTAATATTGCTATTATGTCCCTTGGATAATCATAGAATATAAAATTAACAGACTGCTTTCATCAATAATAACATCGTCAATATTTGTTTATTATATTTGATTTTTCTTTCATTTGGTTCAAAGCTTGTTTCATATTCCCAATTTGAAAAACTGATTCGACTATAAAATTATTGATTGAAGGCTTTTCAATGAACAGTTGTTTTATTTTGGGAGTAACAGAATTTTTTACGTCAATAATTTTTTTTCGCAAATCAGTCGTCGTAATTGTAAATTGGTTAATTAAATGACGTTGACTACCGAAAACAATTTGAAACTGAATACCAAACAGTATAAAAAAGAATACAAATGTGTAAGCTTTTGATTTCAGTGATAGCGAAATGTCAAATTAGATATGACAAGAAGAAACACGTCTTGCAGAATACTCAATTACGCATTTGCGACGAATGTTCGCTCAATCGACACACCGTTTAACAGCATAAAAGGAATCGACTAAATGAAATTGACAATAGTGCTCAAACGAAATCGGTTTACGACACCTCGGGGATCGAAGACGACAAACTCAGAATACTCTCCCGGTGTTATGAGATATCTGATTTCACTCAAACTCCATCGGATCAAACTATGTTGATCATCATTTGAATATCATTTTATCATATTTCTTTCGTATCAAAGCTTATGAATTTCCTCTGGAAATTCACTCCTTCGCACAGACGCCTTTATATTATTATTTTAATTTTTTTCAATCTCGATAAAGAAAAAATAATAATATAGTTTAATCTCGACAGTTATTTTTTGTACTACGAGCATAAAACTAGGACGTCGGACTTACGTTTGTAAATTCCACGCGCGCTGAAAACGCTTAAATTTATAACTTGTCCCTCCCAGGCTGTTTGTAAAAAGAAAAAAAAAAACAAGAAGAGAAAAAAAAATTTTTTAACAGCAAAATTGTGCACGAAAAATTCCATTGTAAAGTTTAATAGCCGGCCGTGATTGCTATAAGGAAATCAATTTTTAATTTTGGAGTCGCGTGAAGGTGCAATAAAATTGTATGTGGGACGAAATTGTCGCATCATTACTATTTCGGTCTGCACGAAAGTCGTCCTATTCTTTCGAGTTAAGTTGTTGCACTGTCACAGACTTAATGAAAAGGCCAACTGTGCAAACGTCAGCTTGTGATGTTTGAATAACTGAAAACTTGAATGATAACTTGAAAAGACCACTTATTCAATGAATGATACATACATCAGAATGTCCGATTAATTAGATCGGATATAATTGATTACCATTTTCCAAATCAGACATATCGACAATCATTTGGCCCAATCAAATTTAATATCATCAAATTATATAATCATCATATTCGACTATAGTAAATCAAAAAATACATGCAGAAAAAAAACATTATATGAATTACTCTAACTTATTGTAATCTAGACGTATTTGTATAGCTTCTCACAAATTTAAATATAATAAATTTTTCATCATTTTTACTACATGGTATTATAAACTTTATTGTATAATTATAAAAAATATTCTAATAAGTTTTAAGGATAATTTACAAGATGTGTAAGATATATACGTCTGGATTACAATATGTTATAGTAATTTTTATAACATGTTTTTTCGCCGTGTACTTTTTGACATTATGTTGACACACAGGAGAAAATATATTCACATTTGGATAGAATTGATCGTTCTGCGGTTACTCTACATGTTCTTTTGTAGGATTGTCTTAAAGTTAATCTGAATAGCTTCTACCCACGTATAACGTCTTGATACTAGTTATATCAACGCGTACCGTTGTTGAAATAGAATCAAGTTAGTGCGATCTCGAATTTCTATTTTCGAATACTAGAGTACACTGGCTAATCCAGCATCAACTGTTTTGTTTATCCACATAAGTACTATACTACCCCAACTCGCTTCATTTCGTTTATAATTAACGCTATACCCAGCGCACAGTATCACATGGGTTTTGGAACAAATCCAAGCTATTTTGCACACATCTCTTGATTCTCATATCACACCCGACAATATTCCAATCGCAACGATGAAAGTCACAAATTTGCACAAACGCTTCCAAAGCTCATGTTTTTTTATTCCTCTTAACTTATGTTAATTTTTCACAACTGTCAAATTACATCTAAATGATACACCCCATATAACATTTTACTCCAATTCGAATTTTCATTGAATAGTTTTGTCAAGCTTATATATCACTTCGACTATCATCATTTATGATAACAAAATGTCGATACACTTTGAAAAAAAGTTCGTAATTGCCCCTGGTTAAAGTCAAATATAATTGAAGTTTTAAATGTTTCATAATTAGTGCTTCAATTATGCGGAAAAACCATAATTATTTTGCCTGATTTTATAATTTTTCAGCCCAACGATTGCGAACGAAGATAATTAGAATAAAAATTGGATTATGCCATTCATTAAAACAAATATGAATTTTCGTTCATTACCATATCATTTTAAATTCATTTTTACATTTAAAATAGTTTGTTCACAGTAATGAATCGTCGACAGAAGAGAATATAATAATTGTTTTATGGAAATAATTGTTGTATTACTTCCACACCCCGATTCATTTTTGTAAACAAACCGAACTTTTTAGACTGCCTTAAAAATGATAAAATTCCACAGAACAGTTTATGAATTGTTTTCATAATTAAAACCATTACTTATGAAATATTAAAAACAGTTATTTGACTTTAATTAAGGGAATACGGAAAATTAATATAAAATATATATATATATAAATAGTCGAGAGATGAGGAGCAACGTGACTAGAAATTTGACAGTAAAATTGCACTCGGAACTGTGAATTGCATAATATCCTTAGCCAAGGCATAATGACATTATCGAAACAAGCCTTATACGGTGGACGAAAATGATCGAGCGGCTCATCATACTTGATCAGCCAATTTGCATAAATGAATAACGCAATATGTAAATAATCTAATCCAATAACCAAAATGAAGTTGAAAAAACAATTTTAGGATTGAACCACGTTTTCAGGTATTGCCGGTTGTAATAACAAATCCCCCGCCAATAATGATCAAAACCACAATGTGAAAGCAATTTACAAACGGTCTAGGGTGATAATCCGTTTGCTTAATCATATAATCATCGTAATCCCACACGGTTTGCTACAAAATGCCTTAACCTATAATATAATTTTGCCAACTGATGTTACAATTGGTTTGTTTAACAAGCAAACTTTGAATACCAATAATGATAATATAATCGGGACAAAAGAAAAAGCAGAGCAATATCGATATCCGAAGTCGTTTTCGAGGCGGACACGCAATTGTCGATATCGGTAATCGCGTAGTACACTTTTGCAATTTAATATCATCAAAGCTCTCACACACACGTTATATCCCCGGCTCGGCCAACGACGAATAATTAAATATACAAATTTAAGAATCGATCGCGTACGGTTTCCGAGAGCAGATCTCGTTAAAAAGTTGTTACTCTTGTGGAACAATGTTACGTAGGAAAATTTACGAGGGCGAAGTAAAAAAAACGTCTCCCGGCCATCGCGATAAATTGGTTTTTAAACGAAAGCATTGGAGCCCTAGACCTGGCTGATGCGATGCGATCATAATGCAAAGCGCAGCTTTTGCACAAGTTTGATTATACCTCTCGCGCAAGCATATAAAATGTTGCCATGTTTATTTGTCACACGACATCAGCGCCCGCAGATATGATTGCACTATTTGATATGTAAATGAATCTCTATGAAAGATTGTTGTATGTTAATAAAGATGAATGCTGTGGGCATCACTTGTAGCATCGACGAAAAAAATAGACAGAGCGGCGACATTGTTAAAATGATTCTTGTCGGGACTGGTCTGCTCTTTTGTCGCAACTTTTCTCATTACTCGCCAAAACGCGATCGATATGCCTGACGATCGAGCATTTAGCCTGTTACCTACGCTGCAGGTGTTTTGAATGTACACTGAAAAGTCTCAAGCATAAAATACATATGTATGTTTTGCAGTAAGAGAGGAAGGGCTTTAGAACACATATCCAAAGCGAGCCGAATTTATATCACGGCCCAGATTAGTTATATTGCCAATATTTAACCTATGTTACGGTTTTCAAAAGATCCCTTCGATTCATCTTCTCATTTTTTTATTTTCTGGCCCTTTCTCTACAGATTAAAATGAGGTAAAAATGATCAGCTTAATGAAAGTAAATGAAAACTTTTATAGCATTTTTCTTACAGTTACAAACATTTTTCTTGTAACTTATTCTTGTAACATAATAGGTTCTTTAGATGTTAATTGCAATAGAGAATTATTAAAAAAATTTTATATGCTTTCATTTGTTTAATAATTTCATCTGATCGATTTAGCCCCACTGATCATTTTTACCCGGTTTCATTTTAACAAACTATTTTTATTCAGTCATAGGATTTGCATTGAACTCTGAAAATTTTTTTCATAAAAAATTTTCATAAACAATGTAAACAACATTTGAATATTAAAAAAATATTCCTCACAATCGTATGGCCTTAGTAAAAAGGATCATATACTGTCCATAGATACATAAACAAATATTGACAGTACATATATATTTGAAAAATATCATATATTGAACATATATTGATTGTTTTGGAAAATTGCTAATATATTGCCAATTTATAGTCCGTGTACGGAAAACACTCAAATATGGTCAATATATTGTCAATATATGAACAATATATGATTTAATGAAAAAAAAAAATATTGTAAATCTATTGATAATATATGGACAATGTATGATTTTTTTTACCAGGGGGGTATCAGATACAGTCAACAAACTTATCAGAAATATAATAGATTTTGAAAAGGAATCATTCAAAACGATAAGCTGGGCAAACATATATCAATTTGATACGAAATACGTGCAAATTGTAAACGTACAAACCGTAAGCGAAGGTCTTTCGTCTAAAATATGTTTTATCTCCGGTGGTGTAAAAAATTGAAGAGCATTAAAATTAACCGCGTCGCTGGTTTTAATTACGAATGGCTCCATGTTATAGAAAATTGCTGTTCTAAACAGGCGAATAGCCAGCCACGAAGGCTGATAATAAACTACCGAATGTCAACTGCAAATCCCACTGGCTCATATCATCTGTGTCGTTTGATAATGAGTATTTTGATGCTTTCTTATAACGTCGTTTCAACCCTCTTTAAACTCATTTCATCTCTAATGTCCAATATTTTATGTCACGGTTTTCATACATTATTTTCTAAATCTTAATTCTCTTCCCCTTTTGCAAAGTTCACCCGTTTGATAATAACAAAACGGAAAGTCTCAAGTTGAGCTATCAAATTTTACAGCCGCAAAATATGTTATTCCACTTGAGATGTCCAAAACAGCAGTTTCAGTAGAATATACTTTTACATTATTATTCAATGTCTACACTATAACAAAATTTTTTTATTCAAAGTGTTCTTTAGTCTATTCTTTAGAATAGAAGAAAAAACTTGCTTAGTGACAAAAAGACATAAACTTTGATCTTTGAATAAATCTTGTTATATTGCTAATGAAAATGATACGAGTTCTTATAAAGAACTTATAATTGTTCATATCGATTAATATTATTTTCGAGGCACTGAGAACATACCACAGATTTGGGAACAAAGTTTCTATTGAGTATTAGTTTAATAAGTTATCGTACCAGGGCAACGTTAATAAATTACAAACTGTTATCCAATTTAACAGTGAATCAACTTTTTTATTATGATGATGTTTCATAATACAAATGTATTTTGGGTAAATTGTGATAAGAAATAAATATTGAAAAAAGGGACAAAAATATACATATGAATAAGTTTAATTTTATCTTTTTCAACATAAATATATTTTTTTTCGATATAGTGTATATTTACTGAATATTTTATTTATATAGTTTATTGTCACTTTATAAATAATTTATAAATAAGTTATATGTCGAAAATGTATGGATATATTTTTTTAACTATTTTTAAAAAATATTGAAATATATTTTTGTCCATGTGAGTATAACACAATAATAAGTGTAGAGTTAATTATAAATCATTTATAAAGTTGTAATAAATTATGCAAATAAAATATAAAATAAATATTAAATTTATAGAAAAAATATGTATTTATATGAAAAATATAAAATTAAAATATATTCACACGTATATAAATATATACGTAAACTATAGTTTTAAAATATATTTTTTGTGGGGAGATACATATTTTTATGGGTATAAAAAAAGTTGTCTAATTGACATTGGAAAGCATGTACATTAACCTAAGTAGTTGGACCGTTAAATGCAATAACTATAGTGAAGGTTATGGATAGAGACTCAACTGGAGCGAAACTTTTCAAAGCAAACAATACGGTTAACACACACACATCTAGACACGCGTTAACCACTCTGCTGAGTATACAAGTTTAAGGTGTCTTGATATCGACTTGAATTCGACAGTAACTGGCAAACATTCTGCACGTGTAATTGCAACGACAATATACAGCATCCTCATCACAATCTCAAATCTCAAATCTCGATAATTTTGAAAAACGATGTGGCCACTTAAATTCCGCCGGACAATTTATTCTGAAAGAGATGTTTCCACAAACACCCCTGACCTCATTCCTCCAAAAGAAGTTTAGCAAACAAGATAATATCATTGCATCGGCGATCGTTTTTGAAATTGCAATTAAACTAAATTTGAATAATGTATCTAATGGTCGATGTTTTTATTCATGCAACTTAAAAGTGAAATATTACTCGATTTATTGGACTGGACGATGATTTAAGGTATCCCATTGAACGTTCGTGATTATTCAGTTTCGACCAGACTAATAAAAAGGTGCACCTAAATATAACCGCATCGATAGTATTCCAAATCTATGCACGTTTGTGGACGGAGTTAATTGTATTTAAAAATGGAAGAAAGAAATAGAATCGGTTAATTTTAGAATTCTCACGTCGGTCCCATACGTTGTGCGCGTAAAATTGCATGTAACAGAGATAAGAGAATGTACACGCGGTAGAATGAATGTTTGTCTTCCTGTTTACGAAAATATTTTTCGTTTACGAACAGTAATGGAAAAACGTATTGTGTAATGAAGTTTTTAAAAAATGTTCGAGCTCGAATTATGCTGTGGGGACAGTTTTATTTCAAACATTATCTTTAACAGTTTTTTTTGCATTTGATAAGCGGTGAAACCAAAGAAAAAAAAATGAGCAAAATTTTAAATCCTTTTAAATCTGTGTTTCAACAATTTATTTTATTTGTTCTGGTGACGTATAAATTCGTTTTAAAAACAACTAAAATACACAAAATTGATTGGCTATTAAAATATTTGTTCTTTTAGCGTGATATACATTGATTGTGAGGATGTATAGTAAATTTTGATTCTGTGTATGAATGTTGATTTTTTTATTACCATATTCTATTGAATTGAACACACGAAAATATTTGGTTGAGAGGGAAATCCAAAAACTTGTTGCTTGATTGTGTTTCTTATGATTTCTGGTTATTTTAGATTCAATAAAAACGTAGAACAACACGTTTCAAAACCAATCGAAATCGAAATTGCTAGGCCAATTCAACGTTTTATCTCACATTGACGATACTTGATCACTATTCTGCCAGTCAGTTAAAGCTATTGCTATTTTTCGAATCTATTCGTTCATTCAGTTGTAATAAAAAAATCGAATCATACATTGTCTCAAGTTTTATCAGTTTTGCACACATCTTTTGCATTAGATCATATCAATCGATCAATCATCAATCCTTTTCCAATTTTGAAAAACGGGTCTATTTATTTGTATTCACACCCATACGAGCAAAAATATATGAAAAATAAAATATGTTTATATTTTACATATAAGTCATTTATAAATTATTTATGAATCAACAATAAATAATATAAATGAAATATAAAATAAATGTAAATGTTATCGAAAAAATATATTATATTTATATGAAAAGTGTCAAAATAAAATAAAGTTACATTATTGTCCAAATTATATTTTATAGTTTTGTATAGTTTGTACAGTTTGTACCTGTGGGCACTGTATGATCACCATTTTCAAAATTAATGTAATTTTAAAATGATGATAACGATAAAATTTTTCATCATTGATAAAAAAAAAAAAAAAGAATGTTAGTTTAGTGAAATTCATTTTATTTGATTGACTGAAAAATGTTAAATATTTTTCAGATAGCGAAGTTATTCTCGTATACATGGACTATGGGAGTTTTCTTGTGCAAGTCAGTACACTATATGCAGAGTGTGTCAGCAATATGTTCCGTTCTTACACTCACAGCGATGTCAATGGAAAGGTATGAAGCTACGTTGAATTTCACTGTATTATATTATTACATGTTTAACATTATACTGTACACAAAATATTTCGTTTTTTAATGTCATATCGTATCCATTTTCGAAGTTGAACATCGGTAAAGTAAAAATATCATTTTTCAAATGATAATAATTCATAATAATTTTAAAATTTTATGGCTGATTCTATAATTGTTATTAATGTCTAATAAATCGCCTAAAATACTATTACTTCTAATTATTTTTTGCAAATTTGTAAGTTCAAATTTTTTTCGAAAACTCAGAATTTGTTTAATATTGAAAAATGTGTATTTTTAACTGGCATAAACAATTAAGCAAAGTATGAACGTATGAAATTATGAAGTTTCAAAATCCGAATTCGATGAATTAAATTTTAAACTATTGTAACAATATATGCCACGTTTATCATTTCGTCCAATTTCTAAATTTAATATCTGATCTTAGAGATAGTCAATTATTTAAAAAATTTTGCAATAGACGCGTTCGAATTTATAGAATTACACCTTAATTCAAGTGCTGTAATTTTATATTTTTTACAAAGTCAAAGTTTGTTTCATGGTTTTAAAAAATACCAATTTTACACATTGTTTGGCAAATTTTCCGAATGCATTCATGCACACGAAAAGCAAAAGATTTTGAAAATTCCAAATCGCATGCTACACAAAATAAATCACGAAAGTGGTGCAAACAATTTCAACCAGCTTAAAGTTAAGCTTAACGTGCGCAAACGGTTTTTTTAAATGAAGAAAAAAATAGAATAATAAATAGTGTAAATAAATAACAATGTTCCGATATGTATTACCATTTTGAATTCTACTGTAATGATATATGTATCACCATATATATGAAATACTAAATTTGATTGGTAAAAATGTTGCAGGTACTACGCGATTGTACATCCCATGAGGGCACAATACACTTGCACAATCAGTCGAGCCCGAAAAATCGTCCTTCTAACTTGGCTGGCATCTTTTCTTTTGGCGGTGCCAATGGTTTTTACACAGGTACACACAACTATCCAATTTGTTGTAATTACCATAACTTTTATCGCGTGAAAATTTGACAGTTTAGCGATGTTGGCTTAATGTTGTCTAACAAAGTTGAAAAACTATGCAGACTTGTCAATTTGTATTACGAAGGAATTTTCAAATTAAATATTGAGACGATATAATTGGTGCAACTTCGTGCACGTCGAACGTTAATTCGAAAACTTTGTCAAGTTTCTTGTCTACTAATTTATTCTGAAAATGAAGTACTTTTTATACTAAGCTTCTGTGAACCCTCTTAAATGAATCAGGGGCTACCTTATAGAGTCAAGATTTTGTTTCTTTTATCTTCTACTTTAGTTCGTCTTCAATATTTTTTGCTTTCAAAATAGTTCTCTAAAATTGATCAGCAATAATGTTTATTTTTTCAGATCCATAAAGAAGTTGGTGAGAGGTACGTTGCATATTGGTGTGTACGTGACAGCGAATCGAAGAACATTTGGATATTCCATGAAGTTTACATGCTATGTTTAGTATTAATTATTCCGCTATCAATTATGGCATTGTGCTACACGCGAATTTGTTGGGAAATCTGGCGCGTTATGAAAAGACGATACCACATGACGTCAAGACACACGTGAGTATATTTCTGTCAAACACATTACAATAAGCATTAAGCTTCCTAAAAATAATATTCTAGTACATTAAAGAGAAACATAATTTTTTAACAAAAAAAAAACAATAATAAAAAAATAAAAAAACAAACGAAACAATTTATTTCTATAGTACGATAAAACGGTATTCTACAAAATCACATAAATTTCGATTGTTAGAAAAATTACAGCTTATTGAGCAAAACTACATGCTATGGTCAGCAAATTGATATTAGATATATGTTTGGAAAATGGATAATGGAAAATATATGTACACATAAATCTTATGTAATTTTATACAGCAATCCTTTTGGATAAGAGAGAAATTTTTTTTTATATCTATACATAAATAAATTTGACGGAAAAATGTAACTATAAAGTTTTTAAATTGTTTATAACCAGCTTAGTGTATCCTGACGTTATTTAATCGGAACATACCGGAAGTAAAATTTCATGCGGCGAGAATTGAATGAAAAAGTCAAAGATTCTCCAAGCTCCATTATTTGAGAAAATAAAATTCACATTCACATTGACATGAATAAACATTTTGTTCCATTTATTTTAAACCGTGATATTGATCGTAAGTCTCTGAAATTATTACGAGAGAAGTAAAGAATTTTCGATGTTAACAATCATAATTACCCATTTTATTTATGTCCTCGTTTATGAGGGCGCAACTCAAGAGGTTTATTTTGAGTTTTTCTTAATCTAGATAGAGGTTATAGACCTCCCACGTGTTTCAATTTGAACATTTCCAGAAGTATAAACAAATCCCCATATGATTTCGTGCTAATTTTCAATGATATTGCAATTTAATGAATATCAGTTGTATTGCTTTATTTTATACGAATTAATAAATCATCGAGATTATACCCTCTCACGAATGAAAATATATCCGCTGAAATATATTTTATTTTATTATACTTATTGCCACTTGTTATAAATTTTTTGTATACAAAATATATTCTATTTTAAATTTCATAAATTTATATAATGGAATTTGTAAACAAAATATAAACCAAATTTTAAACTTACTGTCGAAATATATTTTATACACAAAAAATGTTTTTTTTTTTTCTAAAATATATTTTCGTCCGTGTGGCCTGACTTAGATTATATTATCTAAGAACATGTATGCTCACTTTCAAGACTAAAACCCACTTCAATCCTATCATTAATCTGCAGCTTCTATTTATACTTTAATAATAGATGAAAAATTCAATAAAAAATGAAAAATGTGTACTATTTTTTAGAAATCGTATATACGAAATCTGAAAATCGATTTACTAATGAATTCACTTCATTGTTCACATTTTCTTCAGATTCACAGTCATTTTTTATCAAGATTTAACGAAATTTTTTTTCTAATGTTTTATTTATAAAATTCGGTTTAAATGTTTGTTTAATTGAAAAATGGAAAAGTTGAACCGTGTTAGATGACAAATTGAAAACGCCTCTTGAAGCGAATACTTCACGTACTCCGCCGCTGTCAGAACTGTTGCTGTATGAACACTTATCGATAAATTCTTTGATGAGCATAACGCGGATGTTTCGTGCAACTTATTAACATTGACAGACCCCAGTGTTTTTTGCTACTGCAGGAAACGTTACACAAAAATAACACAAGTACACCTAAATCCAATATTCAAATGATTGGACACTTCCAAATTTTTAGTCAAACTAAAATGATCAGTGCGTTACGCTTTTCACATTTTATTTTTCTATTTCATTTGTTATAACAAGTTACATTCAATTGAACAAAATATTGATACAAATCAATATAAGTATACACACTCGAAAAATACAAAATTGAGTATATTATATACTTTAATTTATTAGAAAATACACTGAGAAAAAGTTCTATCAAATATTATAATTCATAAATGAAAATTCATTGAACTGTAAAGTAAGTGAGAGACAAGCTAAAGTTCGCGAAACATTATTAAAACTCAGAACAACTTTTGAATAAGCATAAAAAATTACTAAACTAATACCAATTTTTCATACTCATTCATCAAAATTTGTTGTACGTTTTGATAATTTTTTACGAATTTCAGATTTGTCCCCCATTTACTGTACAGTTCAGTTAATTTTTATAGAATTTTTTCTTCGTTTACTGAATTCAAGTGAAATATATTTTAATCGAAAAAGATTTTTTTCAGTGTAGAAATAAAGTATAAATAACATAATTACTATGTAACTTTCTAATAAATACTGGTCACAATTTTTATATAAGATTAGTTAAGAAATAAAGTGAAAATTGTTAGTCCATATTTGTCTGTGAAGTTGAATTCTGGAGTTCATTTCACGGGTTTGTGGCGAATGATATTAGTTTTTCAAATTTATGTTTCGATGTAATTATCGTGAAATGTCCAAGCAGTATATATATATGTGTGAACTTTGATATGCAATTCACGAATAATTAACATTTAATTATTAGTAACTGGCATGTTTTGATGCGAGTTATTTACTTGTTAAAATCATTTACTAATCGTTGTAAATAACAATGATTCATTAATAATAAAAGACAATAATAATAATTAGAATAAATTGAAAACGAAACATTTTTCAACTTTAATTTGCCAAACATTCATGTTTCTAGTATCGAAAAATTCATATAAACATTCACGTTTATGTGCATGTGCTCCATAAAAGTACTGTTTGCAACGAATTAATTGCCATATTACACATCTCGCTCAAAAATAAACATCACGACAACTGTGAACATGTGCATGAGACTAATTTTAAACATAAATCTATAAGATAAACAGAAAAAAAGAGACACGAGAAATGCGAATCAGACTAACAAATACGTATTATTAACTTTTCAAGTTAAATCTCGTTGCATCTTTACTTAACCAAAAATTGTACAACCTTTGATTTAGTTTTATATAAAAAATGCATAAATATTGGTCAATAGTATCAATGGTACTCACAAAATTCATACACACAATTGAGTCAATTTCGCAGCCTTGCCAATTTTTCTCAGAGCAGATCCGATCATGACCTACAAGTGTAGAAAATTTCAAGTCGATTCAACTCTCGGAACATTACCAAAAACAAAGTGCAAGCATATCTCAGACGCAGTTCGCCCGGTGCGCATT
Organism: Trissolcus basalis; assembly: GCA_025266255.1. Lineage (NCBI taxonomy): Eukaryota > Metazoa > Arthropoda > Insecta > Hymenoptera > Scelionidae > Trissolcus > Trissolcus basalis. The sequence goes on along the minus strand of JAAMPD010000752.1, from coordinate 39,139 downwards.
AAAAATTTGTACACACGGACGTCGCGGGCGCGCCGTAGCCCCCTAGTTTTATATAAAAAATGAATAAATATTGGTCAATAGTATCAATGGTCATTGACGCTTTTGATTCAGACCCCAATGTTGACTATCTGAGAAATGATTATTTTTCGTAAATTCAAATTCGGTTCAAAATTTTTGGTATTATATGACATGATTGCCTCAATGTCAAACGTAATAGTATATTTTGATTATTACTTTTGTAGGTTGAGTCCACCAAATACGGATGGAGAGTGCATACCGATGACTCAAAGGCAAGGCAATTTGAGCAATGGACGTCGAGGACGACACCAAGACACCCAAACAGAAGAGGAAAATCGTACAATAAAGCAGGTCGATTTATTGTTTAAAAAAAAAGAAAAAGAAAACAGGAAGAAAACATATTCCGGACATCCATGTTGAACAAGTTTATGTATACACTAACAGAAATTTTATATCTAAAATTACTATTTTTGTATTAAAGTAGATGTATAGGATGAAGTGTAGTAAAAATAACTAATATAAGCAAGAAAAATTCTAATATAATATCATATATTACATATTGATTTTTGGAAAATTAATATTACGATAGTAAATTATCGTACATAATTTACAAAAATAAAAAATAGCAATAAATAATACAAAAGGAATAAAAAATGAAACAAAGTTAGTATATTTTAAATAGAAGAATTCAAATTTTACTATTTATGTTAGTATTATTTAAATTATTGAAACTAACTTCTGGTCAACTTCTGCTGAAATATTTATCAATTCATTTTCAAATTTGATTATATTTAATAGATGCACATGACTTTTCTCACAAGTACTTTATAATACCCTGAGTAGTATATAAACGATTTGGAACTATTAATGTATCATGTGTGTTTATGCGAATTTATGATTGTAAATTCGGCTTAATATTATGTATAGCGTTTATAGGGCTAGTTATTGTTAAGAATATAATGTTAGGTTATGTATGCGTATAAAAACTTCTCTATAAAAATAACGAAATAAATAAATCCATTTCATCTAACAATTTCTATAATTCAAAAAATAATAAGAATTGTTTGAATGTTAATATTATTTGGTTCATAAATTTTCTTTTGTTAGTAAATTTTGTTAATAAATATTCGAATAGATATGTGTAATTTTTACTAAAGATTTGTCTTAATAACGAAACGAAAAAAATCAGAAACTAAAACATGAAATAGTAAAATATGAATCGATTTAACGAAAAAATCATATATTAGTATGAATATTTAGTAATTACAATTTATACTACTACAAATAGTAATTTTACAAACATTGCACCTATACATCCAGTTTCGTACGAAAAATAGTAATATTTAATACAAATCTTACGAATTAATACTGCGTATAACTGACCGTGCAAGAAGGCTGTGACCACCTTCTGGCAGTGTAAGAGGGCCATCGGACTGAGATGGGGGCTGGGTCCAAGACAATTGC
>JAAMPD010000752.1:0-37640 GCA_025266255.1 Trissolcus basalis | reverse complement strand
AAAAGAATTTAGTCTTAATAACGAAACGAAAAAAATACAGAATTAAAACAATGAAATGTAAAATATGAATCGATTTACGAAAAAATCATATATTAGTATCAATATTTAGTTATTACAATTTATACTTCTACAAATAGTAATTTTACAAACATTGCACCTATACATCCAGTTTCGTACGAAAAATAGTAATATTTAATACAAATCTTACGAATTAATACTTCTTATAACTGACCGTGTAAAAAAAAAAATGACGTTAAATAAAAAATTTGATCACTAATTGATATAGTTTTGACGATATATTTTACAACGGACAAAGAGATTCTTGTCTGTTAGACTACTTTTGTAAATCCTTAAAATAAATTCTCATGTCTGATATAGGTGGTGAAAATGCTGGTAGCTGTGGTCGTGCTGTTTACTGTTTGCTGGAGCCCGATGCTCATTGATAATGTTCTCACAGCGTGCGACATTATTCCACGTAATAAATTCGGCACATTTAAGCATCTTAACACCGCATTTCAACTAATGGCGTATTTCAACAGGTATGTTACCATCAAATGTCACCTCCCCAAAATGAATTAATCAATTTGTTGCTTTCTTTACTCTCTGGTTAAAGTCAAATAATTGATATTAACATAATTGGTGCCTCAATTATAAAAATCAATTCAATTTTTTTTCACAATCATGAATTTTCAGTGATTTAAAAAAAGTATTCATTTTTATAATCTAAAAACTGTACTATGAAATTACACTTTCGCATTCTTAACTCAAAAAAATAATTGAAATAAATAAAACAGCTATGAATTGATTTCCATGATTGAGGCACCAATTACAAAATGTTAAAATCAATTATTTGATTTTAACCAGGGCCTCTTTACAAACTTCAAAATTTGTTTCCAATCATTCAAAATTTATATCATTTTTTCATCCAAACAGATACTCGAGATCAAATTGGCTCATTTTCGCAATGTGTAGCAAAAAAGTTGAGAATGTAGCAAGACGTGTTTTTCTTTTCCTTAACGATGTTTATAACGATAAGTTACTAGTTTTTCTATTTTATTTAATACATGATATTCCAGAGTTCGCGCACAACCAATTTCAGAAGAATTGTGTATCGAGCACGTATTGTTGTCCTTAATTTGCTGTCGAAGAAAATCAATAATTATTCGTCAGATTTTCTTTGAACAAAATGAGATTTTCGACAACATGAACAACTTATCGGAAAAAAGGAACAAATTTGAACACATTTTGTACTAATATCGATCCAAATGAAATAACATTGATGAAAGACGATCGAGTTATTAGAAATTTGTCCCTGAAACGTCGTTTGCAATACAAAATATACAATTGAACTATTAACCTGCCACATGGGTCTGACGGACTATATATTATATTATCCACTTATTATTGTCTATACTAGCAAATAAAAATAATTCAAATTAAATTTCACATCAAAATTTATTTTCTTTTCTACAATTTTTTATTTTATAGAATTATATATAAAAACATATTGAATTTCGCAGTGCAGAAATAACATTTTGGTTGCAGTCTTTATTTTCCTAAACAACTGAGACTAAAAAAGTATATTCGTTATAACAGGGAAACATGATCTCTTCTAGAGACAAAATTGCCCAAATTCTTAACGCTCAGCATTGTAAAAAAGTTTGAATATTACATTTCATATACATTTGAATATTTTTATGAGATATATATATATACTAATATCAAAGTACGAATGTTTCGATAATGCTGGAGATACTTGATCGCTTAATAAATCATCATATCGGCATCTCTGGAATACGGCCAGTGCAGTTCGAGCAATGTTTCAAAATAACTAACAAATCGAATTGATGTCTATACAGAGAAAAAAGATGTTATCATTTTTATCACAATTTGTATAATGTTTAACCAAACAGTTTCATAATTGGAGAACAGAATCCATTTTTGATAAAAATTATTACACTGTTTTAGTAAAAAATAGAATAATTTATATTTAATGTTTGGTCATTATTATGAAATACCGTCAAACGGGGTGACTTTGTGCATGGGGGGTGACTTTGTGCAAACCGAAATTTTTAAATACTAAGAGTACTGCCATCTAGCGGCGTCGCTTTTGAACCTCGTTGCCAATTTTTTTAAACTTTAAACATAACAGACAAATGATTTGCATCGAAAACGGCATCAAATTTTCGTCTGTGTAAAAACATTTAACAACTTTTGTTCGGTGTTTTGAAGTCAGGAATGAGCTGAAAAATTGAGAGCTCGAAAACTTTGCTTGGAAAAAGTAGTTGGAATATTCTGACATAGCAAGTAAGGTAAATATGAAAAGTACCATTTATTGTGATAAGAAATCATTCATTGTTTTTGTTTGTAATTAGTGTTATATTATTTTAATCATTATTAATTAATTTTTGCACCTTGGGGTGACTTTGTGCAGATTTTAATCCAATTTTGACGAATGCCAAGATTCCATCGGCGAAAGCCTGGATCACGTAAATATCGTGATTACTCGAAAGAAACATTAGAGGAATGTTTGACGGACGTCAGCAATGGATTATCTATTTCAAAAGCATCAAAAAAGTATGGCATCCACCGGAATACGATTTCGAATAAAGTTAATTACAGACATTCGAAACCAGCAGGTATTTGTTCAAATTTCAATTACTTCATATTGTGAAGTAAATAAAGATATATATGAATATATATATTACAAATTCTAACGAATTATATTTAAACTTTAACATTTTTGTAGGTGGTCAGACATCATTGTCTGAGAGTGAAGAAGGTTGCATCGCACATTATTGTGCGAAGATTGCTGAATGGGGATTCCCTATTGACCGGACTGATCTTCGATTCATTACTAAAAACTATTTAGACAAGGAAGGCAGAGTTGTCTCCAAGTTCACAAATAACATGCCAGGTGATGACTGGGCTCGAGCTTTTGTCGATAGGCAATCAGTGGTCGTGAAGGAAAAATTTGCAACCAACATCAAGCGAAGTCGTGCAAGTATTTCACGAGAAATTGTGAATGGATTTTTTGATAGACTGGAACAAGAGGTCGAGAATGTCCCACCTACCAACATCTTCAATTACGTCGAGACAAATTTATCTGACGACCCTGGAAAGTCGAAAGTTCTGGTCAAGCGGACTATGAAGTATCCTGAGCGCATTATGAATTCTTCGAAAAGCAGTATTTCTCTGTTGTTTTGCGGCAGTGCGTCCGGAGCCATGCTTCCTCCCTACGTTGTCTATAAGGCAGATCATCTCTATGACACGTGGACATTACATGGACCTAAAGGAACTCGATACAACCGCTCAAAGTCTGGATGGTTTGATCTGACTATTTTCGAAGATTGGTTCGAACGACAATTTTTTCCAGTTGCTCGTCGTTTGGAGAGCAAAAAGGTTTTGATTGGTGACAATGTTTCCAGTCATCTGTCACTGCGAGTTTTGAAGTTATGCGAAGAAAACAACGTGAGCATCATATTTTTGCCTCCTAATTCAACTCATCTTCTACAACCGTTAGATGTCGCCTACTTTGGTCCACTCAAAAAAGCGTGGCGAATCATTCTGTCGAACTGGAAAACAACAGCCAAAGGAAAAGATGCCTCCAGTTTAGATAAAAGTCAATTTCCTACTTTATTGAAGACCTTGATTACAAAAACTGGAATGGCTTCTGAGAATATGACAGCAGGATTTTGCACAACAGGAATTTCCCCATTTGACAGAAGCAAAGTTTTACAAAAACTGCCTCTTGAAGATGGTACTGATCCCAGTGGGACAGTTTCTGAGGTGTTTGTGGCTCATCTGAAAGAAATGCGATACAACGACAAGCCTGAAACAAAACAAAGGAAGAAGAAAATTAACATCCCTCCTGGCCAAAGTGTTAGAGCAGAAGATTTTGAAGATCGAGATGCTGGCGAAGTGGCAGGTCCTGCTAAACGCGGGAGAAAACGCAAGGAAATCCTTCATGAGTCACCTCCAAGTTCGGACGATGAAGATGAAACTGCACCTGAAGTGCCTCCTAAAAAACCAAAGTTTCAGGAACTCAAGATTGGCGGTCACGTTATTGTTACATACGAAGGAGAGCAGTTTCCAGGCAAAATTCTGGCAGTCAACAAGAGCAAAAAAGACGTCCAAGTGGTTTGTATGCAGAAAAGTATGAAACACTGGAAGTGGCCTCAAAATGAAAAGACTGAACAATTCCAAATAGATGATATCGTTAAATTAATACAAGCCCCCGTCCCAGTCAATAAGAGAGGAATATTCCGAGTTCCATACTTGGAGTCGATTTGGGGAAATTAATTAAAGTTTTTACTACCAATTTTATAATTATATTTTTGAAAAATCAATATAACAAGTTATGAAAAAACTGTGATCAAATTATCTGCAAATGTTAAATTTAAGTTTACAAATGTTGATTTTATGAAAAATTGTACATAATATATATTAAAATTTATGTAAATATTATGAAATTGTAATATCAATACAATATTATGAAATTGTAATATGTAATTGATATGAAATTAATTAAAATTTCAATGTTTGACGACCCACTTGAAATTTGAAATTCATTGCACAAAGTCACCCCATCCCAGGGTGACTTTGTGCACATTACAAATTAATTGTTTATTTATAATAGACGTTTTTTTAAAACTTTCATTCATACTCCTAATTATTCGTGAAGGGTCAGCATATAATGTTATGATACGCGTTTGATGAAAAATTGTTTGTTTACTTTATTTTACTAAAGTCAAAATTCAAAAACTAAGAAATCGTGCACAAAGTCACCCCGTTTGACGGTAGTTTTTTAATTTTTACCAAAAAGTTTTGTCCCTCACTTATGAAACAGTTCAGTAAAAATTATACCGTTTTTGGTAAAAATTGTCCCAAACATGAAAACCCGAAAAAAAACCCAAAAAAACTATTATGTTAATGCGATTGGCTTGAAGCGCCAGAAAAATCACATATATGCAAAAAATCAGAACGAAATTCAATGATTCAAAAAATTTTTGTTTCCATAAAAATGTCAAATGTTCTGCTGAAAATGACCCAAACATGAAAAATGGAAAAATCTGGAAAATGTTATAGCAAAGCAATTTTATGGTTCAGAACGCCAGAAAGAGCCTGTATGCAAAATATCAGAACGAAATTTAAAGATATAAGAAATTTTTGTTTCCTTAAAAAATTGTGAAAATGCCACTTTTTTTACTAAAATGACTCAAATATGAAAAAAAAACATTTGATGAAAAAATGTTAACTGCAAAAATTAATTTATTTTAATATTTTCAAGATTTTGGAAGATGCATATGCGCAGAATATGCGTGCATTAACTGATGTATCAGTTATGATTTTGCAAGTTTTCGATCTTTCATAAAAAATGTTTATAATATGTATTCTGAAATATAATATCGACATGAATAAAATACTTGAATGCAATCTTCTGTTAAAAACGATTAGAATGTATCTGAATACTGGAAATTTCAAAACTTCAAAAAAATTTGTCTCTCAGATCTACAACGATTGATATTATGCAAACATTTTGCAATACTTCCAATCTATATGATTTAGCACATATTTATGTAATTATAGTATTTTTCAAAACTAATCATTTGTACTGTGTCCTTTTTAATGTATGGGATGAATATAATAATAATAATATAAAAAATATAATAATAACTATAATAAATTCTTACAAGTGAAATAAATTGATAAAAAAAGAGTTGGGCATGCATTCTTAAAAAAACTTATAATAAAATTGTCTTTTACTAATTAAATATCATAAAGCGAGTTTTGACGAAACAATTTTTGTTTGTCCTATTAAAATTTTTCAGTCTATCAAATCACATGCATCCTCGCACTCATGATATGGATGATTCCATCTACGGGGTCCATCCAAAATCAATCAAATATATATACAGAGCTTGTTTCGTATGCTCACGGCTGTAGTTCGCATTCAAATTAAATGTGACTATATGTTTCACATACTATCGATGAGATGGTAGATAAAAATGATATAAATCTATCATTTGGTAGGACTCCTTCTTAAATAATTATTTTAAAATGGTTATAAAATCAGTTAAATTTTTTTATAGGATTCGAGTATAAAAACCGACAGATTTGAAATTATTGGTTAATTGATATCTTTTTATCTCGCCAAACGTTTTCTGCAAAATTTTCAACGTAATATATTCTAGTCAAATGTTTTCTGTAATTTAATTATTTTCAAAAGTGTGATTCAGATTGTATGATTATATATCAATTGAACTGTATTTCAATTACGTTCTATACCAGGAAAACTATCCTGAGTTCTTTGCTCAAATGTGATCGTAAAATAGATAAAAGAATGAAAATCAACTCTGAACGAATCAAACTGTAGAACCGTTTGTATAGAAACATTGATTGAAAGTAACTTAATAAATAAAAAAGAAAGAAAGAAATAAAAAAAAACTGTAAATTATTATAAAATAATTACGATTAAACAATGTGGTACTAGTTCGTGCGTCAAAAAATTGAAAATATAATGCAGCGATCGAAAAAGATCAAGAGCATACAGTTACGTAGAACCATCGAAATGAAAAATCCTTTTGTAACAGTTTGTTTGATCTACATGGTTGATAATGATATAATATTTCTTTTTTGATTGTAGTAACATTACAATTACAATACTCGTCGATTGGTTCTGTAACTTTTGATTTCAAAGATATAGAATTAATGAAATAACGTTCAAGTAACTGAGAAATTGCAATAAGAAAGAAAATAAACGAGTCAGAATTCTTGCGTTCTTTTGAATCAACAGTAATAAAATGAAATCGAGCTGAAATAGCATCGAATCAAAGTTTAATTAAACGATATTGTATACATGATTTGATCGAATGCAATTTCGAATTGTTAATACAAATTGAGCAGTTTATGCAATCAAATTACAATTATATTGATAAAAAATGATATCTACTTTTCATTTGAGTTGATAAAAATTCAACAAACAAAAAAAAACAAGTCTACAACATTTTTAAGCTACTGGCGTTAATACTACAAGCTCTACCAAATATCCTCAAAGTACGAAAGCCAATAGACAGCGCGAATTACTATATAACCACTTCACTCTAATCGAATGAGACAGAAGATTTTGCCCATTTCGGTCATTTTAATAACGATTGTTAGCGTTTCCACGACTAATGAGTAAAAAAATAACAGAACCATGTTCGTCAATGGAAAAAAGGACTTGTATTTCAGAGAAGTAATATTTCATAATTCATCATTTTAATTATAAAATATTATTTTTGTCAAATTTGTCAAAAAAAATCATGATATATTTTTATATTTGTAATTATTTTATAAAAGGGAAAACTTGTTGAATTTTGTTCTCATTTGGTATACGTGCGAAAGTTGCAACGCGAAAACTGTTAAAACAATAATTATTATAATTAAAAACAATAGTTGAGTTTTAGCTGAAAGACAAAACGGTGGGAAATATAATTGGAACATGTGGCAGACAGTTTGCTACCGCGAAACAGAAGCTCGTTAACTTTGCAAAGAAGTATAACGTTCCGTTTGTTTTAATTTTCAGCTGTATTAACCCGATCGTATACGGATTCATGTCAAAACACTTCAGAGAGCGGTTTATATCGGCAGCCTGTGGTGGCCGATGGTTTTGCTGTCCGCGCAAGGGATATAGAACACCTGTCAATCGTCATCCCAGCCTTAGTCAGACTAGGACTACTAGTGTTCGGTGAGGAATGTATTTCTTACGAGTAAATAACGTACTGATGTTGCGTTAGCATCGTCTTCACGTTGCCTCCAAATTACCAAAGACATTCAACGAGTTCACCGACAAATAAAATCGGTATTTTTTACTAGAAAATAAGAGTTTGTTTTTTAGTCAACTCCAGTCGAACTGATTCATGCCAACTTGAAAATTTAGTAACATTAATTATGAATTTCAATTGTTTGACAAAGCAAACTGATCAGTTGACTCATGACCTATAGATTTTTCTTATTCATCATTTTGTTAAAAACATTTTAGCTTTGGAATTTGTGTCGAAATCAATGGAAAATTTAAATTTTTTAGTTCATTTGATTTGATTAAAAGAAATATAGTTACTTACTCACTGACTTCAATGAGACTTTAGTTTCAATATCAAATCAATAAGAAATTTGAACAAGTTTTTCAAAAATTCAAATCAAGTTATTATTACACTAATTTTTCATTTTGAGTTGATCAAAAAACGAACTAGAGAGTAAAGTAAAACTGAATATAGTTATGATAGCTGGAATTTTAGTAGTTACTACTAGATTTCCAATTATGCTAATTATAAACGTCTGGACTAAAAAATATATATAATTCAATCTACGAAATTTTTTCTCAGTGTTTTCTTTTCAACATTCGGAGAAACTTTGTAAATACACTTTTGTTTGTCAAATTTTAACTTCACGTATTTATTTATTTTGATCATTTTTTAGTTTCAAACTAAGTGCAAATAAAAATTGTATACAAGTTATATATTTTATATAAATTCCTATGCTTTTGAACATAAATCATGTTGGAATGGAACAAATTTTCTTTTGTTCGCAAAATTTCATACGTCGTTTAGTTTTTGTTCGGAAGAATCATTGGATTATGCGAGTCTGTTAAGATATCATCCCTCGAATCTGCGAAGACGGTCAGCAAGGGATGGGGGTGTGCTGGTTAGGCGGGCAGCGGCGAAGACTTTTGAAGGACGAAGATGCGATGCAGGAGGGTGCCGAGATCAGGACGGGGACAGGTGTCGACAGGAACCAGGGAACCTCGAAGCCACCGAGTTCTCACGCGCAGAAGCACAGCTGCCGCTGGATGCGACTGAGTGAGTGCGAATGGGGACATCCGTGTGCCACTCACCAACACGCGAATCAGTTGCCCTACGAACAATACCACCACACTCCCGCGCACTCTCGACACGTGACTCCCGCGTGGTATACCGGCGCGCATGTATAGCAATGCGTCAGGCACACTTCGCATGTTAAACCACGCGTGCACACACGCATACGCCGCTTACGCACTTGATGTGTCCCAGGTCAGGGATCAAATTTTTTTATCTCTTTTTTTCAAGTTGACAAAAAAATGAAAGAACATTTTTTTAATAAAAATGTCGTTCACGTTTGGAAAATATAATTAATGATTTTTCAGATCTTGATATTTATAAGTTTTTTTTTACTCCAAATGAGGTTGTACAATTATAAATCATTCTTGTATAACCACTTGACTGCGATAAAAAATGAGTAAGAAAAAAAAAACAAATATAAGAGCTCCTCGATTTGGGCTGACTGGTTCCCACAGTTTTTCTCGAATAATTGAAACGTTCGTAAGCATTTCTTAATGCTTATTATCGATAAACGGAGACACCTGCACCCTTGAAAATGAACTAGCCCAGTGTGTTAAAACGAATGTTTAATCAATCGGACTTGCGTATTCGGGATATGTGTTACGTACATACTCATGTAAATTACGGTTGTGTGTCCCGTCAATTACGTTGCGTCAAAGTCATGTATACTTTGCTCTGCAATAATAATTTTAAACACGCCAAATTTTACTTGAATTCGTGTTACTCCATCAATTTGTCATCTCCTTAATATTCATTTTATCATTATAACGGAAATTCACAAATTTCCGATCAATTAACTTTTTCACACTCCAAAAAATGGGACAACTTTTTTTGTACCTTCAATTGACATTTAATTCTAAAACGTATTGAAATATTCGTTTGATTGAAAAAAATTAATTATTTTGTAAACTAGTTTTTGACATGATGAGATCAAAGAAATTTTGATCGTTAAATAGCAATCTGATTTTTGTTCCATCTGAGAATAAATAGAGTGCATGTAAGATGAAGTGAAGTCTTTGTCCAAAGTCTCTGAGTCATCGTAAATAACGCATCGGGTGATGTACCTTGAGTGCTCTTATACTTTGCTCGGATGCATGCATGTCAGGCTCATTGCGCTCGCGAATCACAAGAGAGTACCGGTTCATTTTGCAGCGCACTAATCGACAATCCGATGGCGGAGTATCGTAATTGCTACCGTTGCCGATGTAATCTGGTGTGCCTTGCATTATTATCCGCGCCTCGCTCATGGCCTGAACCGGTTCCACGCTAATTTCAATGCAACCACTCATCCAGATCTGCTAAATGTCAACTGTCCCCCGCAAATGATAACTGCTACCCGAATTATTACTTTTGTCATTTATCATTTAAGATGATTTATTATCCAACATCCTCTTTATCAAAAAAATACTTTCTTTTCTTTCAGTTTGATTATAATTTATCAACATGTGTATTGAACATAAATTATTTTTTCGCAGGTAAAAAAAAATTTGATTTAAAGCAGTTTAAAATGTAAAATTTAAATTTTTTCAAGGCAAAAACAATGTTTTCGTTTATGAAATTTTTTTTACAATTTTATGGTTTATTTTTATTTTAACATGATTAAATTTGATGTTTTGAAATTAACTGTAAAATGATTTTCATTATGGTGTAAGAAATATGAGTATATAGATGAAGTGAAATTGAAAAAAAATTTAATGAACGCAAATTTGTTTGTTGCCAATATTGAAGTGTCGTAAAGATGATTATAAAATTGAAAAGACGAAGCCGTATAGGGATGTATACTGTATAGGAGCCGCGACAACCGGATCTTGGTAAACGATGCGTCTTGCACATGGCACCGGTGATTGCTCGAGCCAGCATGAGAGTAATCAGTCACGGATGTCAGAGATAACGACGATGCAATCGACAAAGTGCGTACGCGCATTTTTGTCGCTGGACGAACATGAGAGTGTATCCGCCGATAAGATACAGCGCTTGTTGATAAAAGTTGCCGATATCGCGGATAGAGCATTGTATGCGGTTATTATGGTCGATTTGTTTTGGAAGAAAAAATGTTGTTTACAAAGAAGATTGATTGGGGAGAAACACGGAGTTTAGAAATGTGGGAAAATTTTTTTGGAAACCAATTGACCGGAGTGAATGAAAAAAATTTTGGTTGTGATGAAAGTAGAAATTTTTGTGTGTCTAAAAAGTCACTCTAAAAAAGAGATCACCTTTTTCAAACTGTGGAATTACAGTAATTCGCATGTTCGAAAAATGAAGACCGGTAATTTGATACGGCGCAACATTTTATATCGATGGTAAAAATAAAAGGATTATTTATTTAACAAAACATTTCCGTTTTACTCCAATTACAGGCCGTTGGTTGGCGCAAAAAATGCAGTGCAATGCCTTGGCGACGCAACCCGTCTCGCAGTTCTGTACATCAAGTTGCTGAGATTTTGCGAATGTCTGATTCGCACAAAAAGCGGTTTCGTCAGCGTGTTTCCGCCAATTAGAAACGTCAGTCGGATTCACATCGACATCAGAGTGACGGAAAAACCTCGTCTATTAACTTAATGGAATTCTACAAGATGTCTCAAACGTTTGGGGAAAAAAAGACAAATATATAATCAAATGGAATTTAAACAAAATTACTGAACAAAAAAGTGCGACGAAAAAATGGAAATGGTTTTCGATTTTATTTCGATTTGCTGAAAATCGAAACGTTTCGATTTGAAGCATTGCTTCGACTTGGTTGTTTTGTGGGATTAGGCTGTTCGCGTGACAAAAAGCGCCGTCTCGAATGATCGAGGATACGTTAATAGCGTTGTCCTTGTTTGGTGGCGCGCTTCCATTGGTGCGGCGCTCTCGCAACCACGTGTTGCCGCCACGGACGCGAGCCGCGCATGCGCTCGTTCAGCTACTGTGCGTCGCTCGTGCTGCGCGCATGCCCGGCACTGGACCCACTTTTTCTTCCTCCTCCTCTACCCTCCATCCGTCACGCTTGCTCTCTTTCTCCTTTTAGCGCTTGCTTCCTCCTTTTCTTTCGCATGAGCGTGTATTGCACGCGCACAGCACAAACTGCCCAAGCAGCTTTTTCTACGGAAAAGAAAAGCAACGCGCCTCTCTGACTTTGCATCAAAAGTAAGCATGCGATGTTACTCAAGCAAAATTTAGATCGATTTTTATACATTTTGAGTTCGAATAGAAAAAATAAAATACACAAAAATGTTGAATCAATTCTACGTTTTATTTTGCTAAAAAATTGTCAAACATTTTTCTAAATGAAAAAAAAGAAATGAATTATTATTTATTGATTCATTATCGATATTATCTAAATGTTGACAATTTTAATAAAACTATTATTAGATTGGAAATAAAAAATCAGTCAGAATGGTTTTAAGATGTCTGAGAAGATATGTGTGCGTGTGCGAATCATAAATATAGCCAGTTTTTTTCTTTCTTCATTAATAAAATTATCATTTTTTGATCGTGAAAAGTTCATTTGAATTTAGAATCCAATACTTCATACTGGAACGACTTCAATATCAACACCAGCCTCGAATGAGTAACAGTAAAATCTCATTTGAATCGAAATAAATGATAATAAAAAATATTATTGTTTATTGATCGACGATGACTTCGCAATTTTGGCAAGTGGTTTCTGAATTGGGATATTTAATGTATTCTTGAATCACTTGTTATTGCAAAAAACAAGTTCCAAGCAAAAAATGTAGAATTAATAAATGGTTTGAAAAACTAAACCCGCGTCAGTGAAAGCTCTGCGCAATTTTACAAGATGTTATGAAATGAAATTTAAAAACTTCATAGGCGACTTACCAGTGTCACTTGAAACAGTCAGTTCATGATACAAATGACCAAACACAGCCTCACTAGAACAAAAAAAGAGCCATAAATTAGTAAACAACGTACAAGAGCGTTCGCACTTTGCAGTCATTTTTTTCTCCAAGTGAACAACTGCGCAAACACAGTCGACTTGACAAATTGACTTGTCGGCTGAACGACGAAAAAAATTGTATTTATAAACACTTGTATCAACGCTTGGGCAAGCCTACAACGACGTTTCAACATGGCTGCACTGTATGACTATTTGCGCAATCCCGCGCGTACTTATCGCTATATATTTTTGACGGCGTTCAATTGTTGTGACACTTTTTTGCATTTCCATCGTATTTAATTTCATAATACACCAGCGTAACCCTAATGCAGTTAACTTTCTAAAACTGTTTTGTATTTTTAATTTTTCAAATGTACATTTCTTAAGCATTTCATTTCATTTTCATATATAAATAAACATTCTGCTGGTAGATTTGTGTCAATTCAATCTCACAAATCATGAGAAAAAATGGTAAATATTTTCTTAATGATCAAACGGTATCATTTTTGAGTATTACGAATAAAATAATTTGAATTTTGATTATATCAATTTTTTAATTCAAGTGATTATCGATAACTTTTGTTTTATATGTTTCTTAATACACCGTTATTGATATTATTTTTCAGTATATAACCTGAACATAAGAAATGTCAGTGTAATGTCACGGTAGTTTTTGACAGATTTGCTCATAAAAAAATTATAATATAATATTTTTATTCAGTAGGAAAGGTAATTTTTCATCAGAAAATCTTGACGACTTCATTAAATAGTTTATTAAATATTTTTCGGTTGGTTTTCCCAATCGACAGTGCAATATATACATGTAAAACATAAATAATAATATAAAAATCGAACTTCTAGTGTATGCGTTGAAGACTAAATAAGACTTGAGTAAGTAACATGTATGAGACGTTGTATAAATAATAATTAATATAACAATCGTGTTTTTATTATTTGTAATAATAAATTATTAATCTACATTTAATAAATAATTCAGTCTAAACGATTGATACATATTTCATTATATCACAACTGTCTAATCTGGTTGATGCAGCCAGATTGTTAAAATTGTCAACGCTTAACTAGATTTGTAAATGCACTATTTTTATTAGAAAATAAATTAGAAAAAAAATCGGGCGAATTTTATAGTGAATCGTCTTTACAATCGGGTCAAGCTGAGTAAAAATGATCAGCACATCTCACAATACTTCACAATTTTTTTTCGTATTTAACTTTTACAATCATAAATCTATGAATTTGTTTAATTTTTTCTGTATCGATGATTGAGAAAAAAAATAATAAATAAATAAAGTTGAACAATGTTACCTTACTGATCATTTTTACCCTATCTAACATACGACCAACTCATAAAATCCACAAAAAAGATTGAAATACTTTCTCTGCCAGATAACGTATTCTATCTGGCAGGGAAAATTGTAACCTACACATTCTAATACCTAAGTATTAGACCTATAAAATATGGTTCTATCTGAAGTTCTCGTACACCTAGCTATTTTCAGTTAGTTAGCTTTGAATTGTCTGGGTTGCAGTGGAATCAACAAATACAATCATGTTTCCGGCTCGGTCCTTTAAACGGTGTTGCAATCCTGGAACAGCGTTTTGCAATCCTCACCTGATCTGCCACGTCTTCCTGCTTCGTACAGAGCCTCAAAAGCTACGCCACTTTTTTGTTGCAACAAATAACTCGTTGCATAACTGTAAAAACATATGATTTATTTTAAATTTATTCTTTTTTTTATTGATTCACGTATTAAAATTGTCACAAATAAACTTACGATCCCAATTGACAGAAAACTGACGACGATACATCGGCAACACATTCGGCGCTGGATTCGCAAATAGCTCTCTCAGCACAACCTCTCTGGCCTTCTTCTTCGGCTTTCCCGAAACTTTCAAACGATTTCATCGATCTTAAGTATCCCTTAAAAAAAATAATACTCAGTATGGTGCAATAATAATTGTAACTATAATTATTGAACATTAAGAAAGCATTGTTTTACCTTGAGCATGGTAATAGAAGCTACAGCAGCTTCAGACATGGTGTCTTTTTCTCCAGCAGAACGAGCGGTCAAAGAGCGTTGTGAAAAGGAAGTTTTGAGGGCGTCCAAAAGGTTAATGACAATGCTGATGAACTGTTCAAAACACAAAGCACAAAATAATAGCACTTATGAATTTTTTTGTTTATCTGAAGTGGAAAAACGAGTTTTATATACAACGTGACGTTTTAAAAATGTGACTAGACCTTTCGAAACAAAAAGCAAGTATTTTCTTTAGCAGGGCATTAAAATGATACAACAATATATCACTTTCACCTGTACAGAATATATATAGAATTGCTACACTATCTTCTAATTATAAGAAAAATTGACTTTTCCAGATTTATATAAACAAACTTTGTCAATTCCAAAGCATGAAATTTCGTTGCGAATTATAAAAGTAAGAAGTTTGATTAACATAAAATAAATGAATTTTTATTTCTATTCAAAAATTTATATTGTGATTTCAAAAATTTTAGAAAATTTCTTAAAATGTTTAAAAATTTTTACACACCTCTGAAGCCTGTTTGGCAATTGTGGCTACCTGATCAGGATTTCTTCCTTGGCCTAGCAACGCGCCCAGTACTACTGTCAGTATACCCTAAATCAATAGACCAATTAAAATACATAGCAAAAGATACTTGAAAGTTTTGATCATCCGAGTTCAATGAGTTTTAGACTTTCTAGATTCAAACTTAAGACTTTAGTTATCTGCAGAAAATATATTTTTTTTATTATTCTTCAAGTCTTCAAATAAAGCTTAGTATAAAATTTAGAGTGAAAATAATACCTCCATCGGATTGCTCGGGTTGTCAACTTTATCTATGCCATCTGTAGGTTGTTGCGGACCACCCAGAAGTGTTGTTAGAACACGCAATCCCACTGACAATACATTAGCCCAGGGACTGACAGGGGCACTATCTTCGATATCATTTTTGGACGGTCCTGCAATTCCTCCACTTTGTCCCAGCAACACTTGCATCAACATGCTCATCACATTCGACCACAAGTTTCCTACACCGTTTTCCTAACAATACAATTTCATTGTAAAGACATTTTATACAACACATTCAGTAGAAATGGAACATTTATAAAAAACAAACTTCTCAGTTTCTATGAGTACATAACACACGATCGACACTATTAGTAACTTGAGATATAATTTTGACCCATTTTCAAAGTAACATTATAAAAGAGTCGACTTTAAGTATAAATCTTTGAGAAATTTTAAACAATTTTTGTATGATAAAAACGCATCATAAATTCAACCAAAAAAAATATTTTTAAGAATTGTAACGTTTCAGTTTTAGGTATAACTACTAACTTGATAAGAATTTGTCCGGATTTCGTCCAAATCATACGTTGCTACTTTTTTTATAGAATTAGGCTTCTCGGCAAATTTTCTCTCTTCGATTTTGATTTGTGAACCGTGAAGTTGAGGCACATATACTGGATGTTGGGGTAGAGCAAATGTCTGTCCCAAGACGAGACCCAGCAGACACAGAGATAAATACTGAATAGGCTGCATGCTAAAAAACAAGTTAAAATTCAAATAAAAAAAATTGTACAAGTCTGAAATGTGAATAGTCGTCTGAAGCTAGTCAGGTGGCAAACGTAGACTAGCTAAAATTATCACTTAAGTCGAAAATGGCTTTTGTTATTTTGAAAAGTTTTGAGGGTACTTACGTTGAAAAAATATTCAAATGATGCGAATGCAAAATACACTGATTATGTAAAAATCACGATGAAAAAATGTTTTCCACTTGTCGAATGAACACTTATCCCAAAAAGGTCACTTCACTACTGACGACCGAGAAACACTCTCTACGTACGATAGAACGGGATAAATTGAATCATCTATTGTGGATAGCGGGAGATACGGTCTGTTCTTGTAAAAAGAAACGGTATGCTTCGGGTATTCACTTCAATATTCTCAGGTGTATTTCCGTGACACTAACTTTCAGTTCTGAAGATGAAATTCTTCGCGAGGTCTTCTATATAGCCTACGTACTCGTCGTGGGGATAAACCGTTTTCCCAATATCTACCTACCTTTGATTTAATTTCCTATGGAATGCACAAATTGTATTGGCTCCAAATGAGATGGAATTTTAGGCTTAAAATCACTTTACCTTTTTTATCTCGCTCTTTTTGGTCGTTTTTTTTTTTAGAAAATGGAAAGTTACCCGGAAAATGACAGCCTTTTCTTATCTACGTTGCACTCTGTTTCAACTATTTAACGACTTTTACAAGTTTCGCATTTGTTTATTTACAATTTTTTATTTACAATTAAATGTTATGATTTAATTCAATTTTCGGTTTGAATTTTGTATCAAACTGAAATGCTATGTTGAGTGTAAAAAGAAATCAACAATAAAAGTAAAAGTAATAAGAAAACCAATTATAAAATTATTGAAAATTATTACAAAAAATTATAGTCATACCATAGGAATAACTACGTATTTACTGTAACGAGTCGTTCAAGTAAAAAAGATTGTGCACTGGTATCAGTAAATGTAATTAGAAATGTCGTGCAGAAATGCTAGCTGCATTTCATATAGTGAAATGTCGTTTAGATCAAAAGATTTATTATAATAAAAACTGATATCACTTTGAAGAAGATCATTTTTCTTAAGTTTTCGTTGTATGGTTATGTTTCTAAAATTAATTTCATAATAAAACTTAATAAAATGAAATGCGTCAAACCGTTTCAAAGATTATGCATTTATAACAAATTAAAACAATGATCTACAAAAATCAAAATGGTAAGTGTGTCGAAAAAAGAATTACAAATACATGTGAAGAGAATGTGTGATTTTTAATATAACACACAAAATCTTATGCGAATTAATTTGTTCTGACACGATATTAGATTCAATATTCAAAAGTATTTTATCAAAACATAATAATCAGTATCCCTGCATTGGTAATCATAAAAAAATTGCATGTATAGTTTAACTTACATTGAACTTTGTTAAACTGAAATTTTGAATGTATAATTTTTACAGAACACTTTAATATCATATTCAAAATGTTTGAAATGTATAAAGATTGTTTTAACTTGAAAAAAAAAAAAATGAAACCTAAACTCAATTTTTTGAGCTGTTTTTACTATCTGATTTGTCAACTGAGAAAGAAATAATCGAACACAACTATATTTTCAGTCTCTTAGTTTCTAACGGTCCGATATCTCTGACGACACTTACTGATACCTGCGTTCGGCTGTTTTCATCCATGTGGCTTTTTCAAGTAAACAAGTCATTAACTCTGTGGTATAAATCTTCGATTGTTTCAATTTTCAATATTTATTAGCATTTTGTATTGTTCTTATTTTATTAGCATTTTAGTTTTATTTTGAAATTAACTCATATTACACAGTGGTGGTCTGTAACTTTGTCGTCTCTGTAAATTGCTTCCACGCCTTCTTATAGCTTATTTGTTTCTATTACCCGTAGATGAATAAACTTGTTTTATTTTTTTCCAATTTTATATCCTAATATATACGTTTTTTAAGACTAGAAAATATTCTAACAAAACGGGAATTCCCTAAATTATGCAAATGTCATTACTTCTCGATAAATTTTGCCAGTCATGAAACGGTATAAATGAAAAATTAATTTACAAGCAATTCAAAAACCTTAGGTCAGCATATATCAGTACGACACTCATTAAATTTTGATCAGATGTGATGAAACGTATGGTGTTTTACGATAAAAAAATCTAAGGTTTTGCCACAGTGACAAGTGGGTATGGCTGATTATCTGAGTTCAAACGTAATAAAAATATCGGTGCAATAAGCCCCTTGGGTTATTCACGTTAAAAGGGGCCTCTTCGACTCTGGTTTTGGGGCGTTCTCAACGTTTGGTAGATGTTCGAGAGACCGAATTGTTACAGCTATTCGACACAGAAATGCAGGTAGCGGGACTTGCATACCCAATTTACATAATCATTCATTTTCTGTTTACACTGTTAACGTATGAATGAGTCTGATGTCATAAAATCGTTCCAATATTCATGTATACAATCGCAGTATTTTGAAAACGTAACTATCGCATCTCTGATATAATTCAAGTTCTTTTACAATGTATCTATAAAATTCCTTAAAATTACTTGACAAAATTATTTGTTTTCATTATAAAATTATGTTTTTGAATATGATCATTAATTTTATAAATTTCATAAAATTACTTTATGTTGATGTTCATAACTACAGTATTAATACGAAAAGAAAAGTAAAAACAATCCAACGAAAAAAATAATCGTGGTAATTTAGAGTTGTGGTTATAAGGAGAGAAGTGAAGTACAAGTTATGGCACATAGCTTATGTTGTTCCGCGGGCAAAAATATGCAATAGTTACATAAATTTTGACTTTATACAATGATTTTCAAGCAGATTTAAAATGAAATTTTACACCTATAATTTAATTACTCCTTCAATTTTCGTTTTATCGTAATTGCTCTGTTTTTATAAATTTAATGTTTACAATTTTTGCAAAATTTTGTTTAAAAATCAAATAAAATAATATCAGAAATTGAAAATTAAAAATTCAATAGGTATTAGACAACATTAAATTAATTTTTTAGAGATATTCTTTGCACTATTTTTTATAGTTCAGGGTTTAGGTAATCCATATTAGCATTGGTTGTGAGTATACTATCAGACAAATCAAAACAATTTTGTTCGTGGTCAGCTGCAATCGCTCTAAAGTGAAGTTTCTCGTGGAATTACCCACATAAGCAATATAGTGTTAAAGTTCGAATTGAAAAGTGCTTTTCAAAAGTAATTTTCAAGCAACAACTCTAACTGGTCATTATAATAAATCATAAAAGATGATCGAAATTCAAAGTAACACTTGAGAACTATGTGACTAACGATGCGTAGTTATATATACGTATGTTGGAGTGCGCGAAACTACACACAAACGTTTTGCTTTTTTGAAAAATTAACACTCGATCACTACTACGGCAATTAGTTGGGTAATAATTATGGAGGGATAAATTCAGATGGATGCCTAAAAATGAGAAGTTTCACATCATCAAAAATAAAAAATTAACTGGACTAATTAATTAATTTGCCAACCAGTTTTTAGTTCACACATTATACTATTTTTTTGATTGAAACAATTTTTTTTAATTTCTTTGTGCAAAATCAGTATGGTGAATAATAAAATCGAATAATAAAAAAGAAATACTAAATCATTACATTTACATGTTAATTAACGTTTTAATTGTAGACACATTATAAAAAAATATAATTTACATAAATATAACAAAATCTAAATCTAAACTAAAGTACTATCTTTCATTTAATAGATATGCAAAAGCATGCATGAGAGTGTTATTATAGCTTTTGATGTATATTTACATGTGTCCATGCATATTTGCGTTTATATTCACACATGCGAGCAGGAAAAGCCGATAATTATGAATATATTACTTATTGTTACAAAAGTATATTGTCTCTGTGAATTTTTGTTTCGACGAAATTTCCTTATTCAAAAAAGTGAATCAAAACATAGTGTTTGTCAGTATACATAATGAATAAAAAATATGTTTAACCTTGCTCGATAGAACCTGAGATTTTGGAACATGATCCCGTTGACTTAGACGGTCGTTTGTTCACCCTTATACTTTTTAACACAAACAACATGTTTTCCATGGTATAAAATATAAGAAAGAAAAATTGAATCACAAACAAATTTTATGTGAAGAATTATTCAGTTAATCATTTTATAATTTAAAAAAAACATATTACACAAGAAATATGAATTTTTTTTTAATATATAAAAATAAAGGGAAATTCTTGACTATAAACGCACGAATATATTGAACGAAGAGTACCCATCAAACCCTTATACTCATGATTACAAAATATTTAACGGTCAGGGAAGATAATTCATTGCAACGTTAGAAGAGGGAAAAAAGTGAAGCTATCAATATATAACGTCATAAATATCCAATCATATATCAATAACTCGTAACATTGTAACAGACTAAATTGCAACGCTTGATGTTTAGGCGACTATAATGCAAAAGCCACTTTCAGTAAAAAAAACACTTTCAATTAATCTTTTTTAATTATAAAATTTGATCAGACTATAAAAACGTACTTAACAAACGATTTATTTGAAATGCGACGAGCCTCTTAGTTCGGCGTGTCTGTCTTTGTTATTGAAATGACGTGGAAATTCATCTAAGGACTTTGCAAATTCAAAGAGTTCACGTTTTTGCGCACACGTGCATCTATGGTGAATTGGATTTAATACGTTGCGTTACATGAATGCACTTAACAAGTTTCAGGGTCATTGAGATACGTACGGCGTTGCTCCTGGCGTTACGTGCACGCGTGTATAGGTGAGTGTCTTGGCTACCTGCGCGCGTCTGGCGCTATCGTGCGAGCCGCGCATGCGTTGCCTCCGCGCTATATAAGGCCCGGGGTCCCATCCCATGGTACACTCAATCACACCCACTCCTGGCAAGCGCTCATTCGAAGTCGCGTCCCAGTGTCCAGTGCCTGAATCTCACATCTATACATCATTCCATCCAAAAGAGCAACCAACCATACATAAATCTTCTGCGAGCAACTCATTTCCGCATTGGCTGAGTGATCTCCGACCTCTGACACCTGGCTGCTTTTGGACACCAGGAATTGGACGGCACTTCGGTCATTTCGGGACAGCACTTTGAACCAGGAACATGGAGACCTGCCTCGACCCTGCAATTTTTCGGGTTAAAGGCCGTCGGGTCATCAGCGATGACCCGGGATAACATCGGATCCAGACTGAGGCAATCTTCTATCAGCTTGCGCAGTCTTATAAGGAGCTCCACTAATCATCCTGCCGCCAGGTTACTATAATTGTAATTACAAACTAACAATAACGTGATATGTATAGATTCACACTACATTTCACATCGTTGGAATAAGTTACTTCTGGTTTGAGCTTTAATGGGCTTAACTATTCTGCGACAACAGTCGTACATACGTCGATCTCGGCATATGAATCTCTCATAGCTTCTTCTCATGGCAGTTATGTAATTTGAATTCCCATAGCAGCCTCCTTTAATCAACACTTTGTTTACTTCATCATTTTTTTTTCCTTCACGTAGTTATACTTTACGATCGCACAATTGTCAATTTGCTCAATTACGATTTAATATCTCTTTTAATGAATTACGGTTAATTAGGAGTTTGATTGTGATAAGAAAATTGATTTAGAATTTCGTGTTTGCGTGGATTTTTAATTTAATTTAGAGAATTACTTTTATTGCTATAAACGGAGTTCGAACACTGTTCGAATAATAGGCCGCCCAGTGCATATTATATAAATGCGTTTCTGTGATAAATTTGAAGAGACATTTCTGTAGATCTTATGATTGGTTTCAGTAGCGCGCATAGATTTTATTTTTTTATTCAGATTAATCGACATTTTCAAACTGTGATCTCATCTGTTGAAACTGTGATATTATAGATTTAAGGATATCCAACGGTTAAACTGTGATTTAATTTTTAAGGGTAAAAACGATTTAGTCCAATTCCGACATTTCATTTAATTAAAAACATTTAAATTGATGCATTTTTGTTAAAAAATATCTTGAAATTTGATATAATTTTTATACTTTTCTAAAATTTCGTTATCAAATGAACACGTAAATTTTATTCAAATTTTTATTTCGTTAACCTGACATGATATAAATTATATATTTATAAATTTATCAGAAAATTTATTGTATACATTCACTTTGAATGGACGTTTTTTTTAATTATTTTATATAATCAATTAGTTTTTGTTGAAAAATATTTTCGCTAAAAAAGACATTATTTCCCAGAATATTGTTGTCTATTTTTAAATTTTTAAAATGAAATCGTTAATTTTTCTCAACTTTTAAAAAATGTTATTGATGAAGTTTTGTTGCTTCATCAGAGAATTGTTACTGAAAAATATTACTGAAGATGTTTACTAAAATTATGTAAAATCAAAGTGAATGTTTTGATTTTATTCAATTTTAGTTTTTATATTCTATTTTTTATTATAAAATTTAATATTTTTCCATTATATGTTGCCAAATTTTGTTTTTAAATTGAAATCATGTTTCCCTCAATTTAATATATTTTATGTCGTAATTTTTCATTGAAATGTTCTCTTTGTTGATGTTTATTTTTTTAATATATTATATATGAAGTTCACGTTTGTCTGTAGAAGAACTATTACATCGTTAAATTATTTCAATCGTTGTCAAATATATTCCTTTTTTGATTATTGGATTGTGTTTTAGAAGCTATATTTTTTTTCATTAAGTTTGCAAAAGCATAATGGTATAAGGACTAAATCGTTTTTATGTTACATATAGAATATAGATTATATACGACAATAAAAACATTATATTCGCTGCAATAAATTTGTGATAAACCAAGAATGTGATATTGCGAAAATTTATGTAAGGAGAGGAACAATAGACTATATAACAAAATTATATAAAATTTGAAAAAAAAAAATTAGTCTGTGTTACGGGATCAAATGCAATATTGTATCACATGTCTTCCAGAACGGTGCAATTATATAAAAATGTAAGAAATATGAAGAAACTCTAAACTGTGATCTACGATTGTAAATGTTTTTGCTTTCGGACAACTCAAATTCGCAAACTTCCGGAAACTATGATAAGATTCAATAGTTTAGTTTAAGCGGAATTATACAGCTCGAGCGTTTTTTTGTGATACGTAGATTGTTTCGGTCGTCGATCATGATTATGTGCGATCGGTCAGGTCGACGTTTTAGCTGAAATCTTGATTTTCTTCGTTTGCTTTTTCGACGTTTCTTTCCGATTGCCTATTGTTTAATGTCATTCGTAATTTTTTAGATTTGCTTTTTATGTCTTTTATATAAACATCGTTTTTAGCGTGTGTATTTTTCATTGGACAGCATGATCCAATACAACATATATCGGCTTTGTGTGCTTTTTATTGTATATGTATGTATCACTGTATTCACTGCATTTTTGAGTAACAATAAAAAAAAAATAAAAAACCGAACAATTTCATTAATCCTTTTCTACTATCCTTATTTCTTAATGTAAAATAAAATGTATAAAAAAATATGACAGAAATCTCATTATTCATTCATTCAAGTCTAAAAAATAAATTTATTCATTTCCACATATTTTGATTTATATTGCTATTCATTTATTGATTTTATTATTTTGAATTCCAAGCGCAATGTTCAACTTTATGAAATTTAAAAAATTAAATGTTGTTGTCAAGATAAATCATACTAAGCTCTGCTTAATATTAATATATTTTTATTTCGTCATTTTAATGAAGATGCGATGAATTATTATTTTAATAATAGCTGCAATATTGATAATAAATAATATTCATGTTCAATGAACTTTTTTTTAAATACAAACATAATGATCATTTTGAAATTGAAATGATTCTGTTGAAAATGTTATTATTATTAAGAGATGATACAAGTCAACGAACAGTAAAAAAATAGAAATTAATTATTGCTAATTACCTGTTTGTAATTTAATTATGTATTATGCATGTAATTTGAGAACGTTTAATTTTGTTAATTTGCCAATGAACCACAGCCTTATAAATACAGTGGTATACTGAAAGGTCGTTGCCCCATCTACCAAAAAAATGTCAACCCTCGTAGCGTGATATTTAAAGCTTTCTATCATAGATGGCGTAGTTTTATAATCGGTACATAGAAAAAAAAAGCATTCACAACAATTCACTTACATGTTTTTAATACTTTCAATACTTGTTACCATATAAATAAACAAATTATGCATACATTGAATTCTTTTAGTTTAAATATTTCACTTTTGACAGTATAATCAATGTTGTATTTCTCGAGTTATTTTAAATTTGAATCCGAGTTGTTTAATTTTGACCTTTATTTTTATCGAGAAATATTATCACATTTTATTATACAAAGTAAATATATGAAATTCTAAATATGGTAAAATTTAGAAAAATCATAATTAAATTTAAAATTTTTGAAAAGTTTTCAAGGGTATTTTTATTATATATTTATTTTTGTTTTATCTTGAATGTAATCGTGACACATACGATATTCCACTTTTCATATAATCATCTCAAAAAAATATATACTATATGCTTTCTTATGATTAATCCGATCCCTCCTGTCACAGGTACACTTAGCACACGTGTTGAAGTCGCTTAATAGTAAGCACACAAAATCCGCAATACAACACCACAGACCAGTCAAGCTTGAAGAAAAACTCCTTAGTCCTATATCTTTAAGAAATCCTTCGTGGCGAATCCCACTCAATCGCGGCTTACCGAATCTTTTTTTTTGCTTTTTATTTGTAGTCGAGAATACTCGTATCGTGTTTCGTTATGGAAACTTCGGACACTATTGTCAAATATCTCAACCCCCATCATGGATAAAACTTGTTAACATATCATTAAATTGGAACTTAAAGAAAGCCACAAAATTTTTCAGGGTGGAAAAAATTGGTATGTATGGTTTCCAAAGATTCGTACAATGTAGAGGAAGAGTCGGGGAAGCCAAGGCATAATAACAGTTTATAACTAAACATCACGAGACAAATTTTGATTGGAACAGTTTCATATACAATTTACGGCACGATTTGTAATACATTAGCAGAAGCAGTTGTCCAGGTGTTACAGAAATAAAGGCATTCCAGGGCCGAAAATTGCAATGTGACATAAAAGGTATTCGAAGCGTCAAACATTCCTTTATTTGGGATCTGTTGTTCAGTGAGTTTGATTACGGTTGAGGAATACGCTCGAGCAGGTTTTCAAACGCCTCAAAGTCTCTAAAGGGCTTTGCTCAGGCAGCCTAGTATTATGGAGTGATTTTCGAGTTATTTCGACTTATTTACTACAAAAGACGCACTTCGGCATTGTGTGACACTCAAAAAAGTGGCTATCCACCATCAGATTCATTAGAATAACACGGGACTTGTTGGATACACACAATGTTGCGCAACGTACCTTTATCTCAGATTTGCTTAATTAGCGAGATATTTACGATTATGATGTCGCTACGCACTCCGACAGGGAGAAGCCTGAAAAGGCTTCGGTAATTGGATTATTTTTTCTCTCCATGTCGCAGCCCAGGTGTGATTTTGCAAAAATATGTTTCTGATCTTAATCAAGTTTTTATCAAAGCTAAAATAACAAGATTTAACACAAAACTTTTGAAATTCAAAACTGACAAAAGAATAATTATACATTTTATTATCGTGATAAAAAATTTGGGATATCAATATAAACACCGCATGGTTCATTGTTATTTTTTTTTTCTTCTTTTAACACTTCAGTACCTATCAAATTTCTGAAAACTTTATGACACGTAGGTATGCAGTGTCCAGAACAACATCGACGGTAAGAAAAACAAGCTCTATTTTGTGGATCGTTGAAATATCGCACGAATAATAGGTTCAATTACAAAATAGAAGTTGCTGATGTATATAAGAGAAACCAAAAAGAAGCAGCTGTTCGTTAAACGACAACTTTTAAGATGAACAGAAAGGCAAATTTGCGCGACTCGAAATTTCCAGTAGACATAATAAAATAACGATCCAAATAAAAAATAAATCACAATGGCGAGCCGTGACGTTAACAGAAATCATTGTGAGCTGTGAAGTATATAGATTTGCCATAAAGCACGAGCGTGTAAAAAGCAAAAGAGGATCAAAAATATGAGAAATTCGAAGGATGCCGGGGGACAAATTTCGTTAAAATGTATCTTTTCGACTTTGAGCGGTCACAATTATTGTGTTATTTGACGGCATTTAGCTCTGAAAGAAATTAACTCGAGGATTCGCCGTCGCCTCGGTTGACGAGTTCAAAAGCCAAAAACGGTTTTGAAAAGAAGAGCCGCGGGCTTTCTCACTGTAAATTTCGACGATTCGATCGAAATCAAAGCAACTGCTTGGCGCAGAATGAAGTCGATTGCCAGGTGCTTGGCTGGATTATTCAAAAACCGATAATAGACATATTTAAGTCAATCTTGCACGTCAAATTTGTGTTTCGCTTGACTCATGAAATGAATAACAGCTGACTAAACGAAATCCTAATTCTGTTCAGACAGAATTATTTTTCACACTTTATACATTAGCACGTACAGCTTGAAAGCAAAAAATGAAGAAAAAAGTTATTACTTCCACTTTTTGTTCTTACAAATAAAAGAACAAACTTTTCTGACACAATTCAATTCTTTTTTATAAAGGAAAAGTTGTGGTGGAAATCGAGATTTATTTCCTTTTGCATCGCTGCTTTATTTGTTCAATTTTTGTCTTTCACCAACTTTCAAGTTTTTGAACAGAACCGAATAAACCGGAACTACTGTTTCCCAGTTGAAATTAATGTGACAGATTTATCGTCCCAAGTGCTGAAGACACTTTGTATGAATAAATTTGAGGTTTGGTAGTTTTAACAGCTGATTATTGTTTCGGCATGCTCCGCAACAAACAAAAGCACAAAAGAATATACAGTGACGTAACTTATAGTTGTAGAGCACCAAAGACATTAGTGATGGTCATTGAAGAGTGGTCAGATTCTTTTTCGAAAATAATAGACCTCAGGCGTGAATGTCTGCGAAAGTTTTACTTTACAATGTAACTGCGTGCGGTGGAAATAATTCCTTTTTATCATTATTCTATATGAATGGGTGTTGAATAATAAAGTCAGGGACCAGGCATTTCAAGGGTGTGAGGATAATGAAAATATGTAATTAGTCGCATTAGGACCAAATTTGTGAGACTATTGTTTGTTTGTACTGAAAAGAATGATGCGACATTCTTGTTCAATTTTATGACCTTCAAAAAAATTCTTTTTCACTTCAAAAATCTTAAGATTAATTACCAGGTTATAATGTTGAAAAAAAAAATAATAATAATGAGCAAATATAATTTTATACATAATTAAAATGACTGGTACAACATTTTCTTACGCAATAGAACAGTTTTTTTGATCACCACTTGAAATAATTCCAAACAGAAATCCACTTTGGATTGGAATTGAAAAAAAAGTTCTTATTGTACGAAATAGACAATGGATATTGTAGGAGGATGATTGTCAAAATTGGGCAATACATTTTTTTTTGAGTGTATTATAAGTAGCGCGGATGAAAAGGAACAGTCTTACGCGTCGAGCAGTCTTCGTACCCGATACTTTCTTTTAAGTTGAGAGACAGAGATCGCTCGAGCGTGACGTAGGTCAGGCCCTTTTTATGGCAACCCTCACAAGCGAAGAACCATCCCTGACACTCGGGTACAGTGGTGGCAATAAGGCCCGAGTGCTTTTGAGTAGCTGAGCTGATCTTTTGTGCACACGTGCACGGCGAAATCGTAAATTTGAACACGGACAAAGATCCGCTATAAAAACCCAGAGGACGGCCAATGAAAGCCATACTAAGTGGATAATAGACCGTCGCCGACTATAACATATTGAAACTTATCCGACGATCTATTTTATTTCAAATGCACGGGCAAACTGCTTTTTACGAAAACTAATTTACTACAATTATCCACAGTGAAAAAAGGTGAAAAATGATCCGACCAAACACAATTGAGAGTCCTTTTTGGAGTGTGCTATATCGTGATGTTTGATCGCCTTCGAGCACAATTTTCGTTACGATTCTCAGCATCGGCTTTTGTACCTTCATCCTCAATAACATTTTCATTTAATCATTTCCCAGTCATTTGCCGTAACTAACAATTTATCCCTTCCCTCTCTCTTTCTCCCCCTCTGATTCCGCAAATAAACTTTACTTTTTTATCTCAACAAAAATTGTCGCAAATTGATTTATAAACGAGTGTAAAAATGAGTTTATATTTATCTGAAAATACGATTTAACGGTGTCCAAATATTCGGGGGTCCTCGGTGACAAAATTTATCATACAATTTACAGCGAGGGGAATGATTGGGTGAAGTGGAGAAAAAAATGGAGAGGAAAAAAATGTAACACGAGATCCACACGTGGTTTGAAAACCGAAACGACAGTTTTACCCTCGTAGAGAAATGCACGAGTCTGCGGACACTTGTGCGGGTTTCGTGTTTAAGGAGGCATCATACGAGGGCCAAGCTTGACTCGTTTTCATGGAGATATATTTGGAAAGGTCGTCGAAAACATTTGTTAATGTGACGCATTTTAACAGGATCTCAGATTTCGCGAGCGATCCGAGTCTCATGATGGCGGTCCTGGTGATAGGACTGAAACTAATGGCGCGTTATCCGATTCTACTTAACCTTTGACCCTTCAAGATTTCAAATTCACACACTCGTTATGTCGTCTCGCTGTTTGGTTCCCATCTACAAATTTTATGAAGACTGATTGACGTTCGTGTCGCTGCGAGGTTAAACTATTTTTGTATACCTCGTATTTTGAAATATTTTTTTAAAAATAACCAAACAAATTGTTCGACTGAATTGCCGCTCGGTTGATTGACGATTTGATACATCATTTGTCTTTTTTCTTCAACCCGATGACGCCTCTGGGGTATAAAAACTGAGAACCTTATGTTTCGTAAATAAAAAAATGAAACACAATGGGATTCTGATTTGCAACCAGCAAACATCTTTCGTGAATTTCTAGAAATGAACAAAAGGTTTCATTTTTTATACGGTTCACAAAAAAAAATGGTGGCTTAATTACTCTCACACCTTAAGGCTGGGAAACCTAAATCAAGCATAAAATTTCAAAGTAGCCAAATCACCTTTTATTCGTACAAAAAAGCTCATTTACAAATACTATAGATCAAATTTACAGCATCTTTGGAGCCAATTATCTCTGAATGGAAAGCGCAATGGAACATCTGAACTGTCAGAATCATTTCCTGCGCTCGGGTTTGATACTGCCCAATCAGCAGTTAAATCCATATGAATAGGAGTGTTGAACACTTGGCTTTGAAAACGAAACGTGAATAATCATCTCGAGATTATTAGAATCAAAATAGGAAAGTCTGGCTCGTAAAACAGCAATATTTTAGGAACTACGCCATCAGGCTCGTGTTCTAATGACTGATAAATGAACCTTCTGTTGTACAAAACAAGGATAAATGTCACGTATCCTGGTTCCTTGGAACTCAACAGATCCACGCCTCCAGGCTCGATGTTAAGTACTATTAATAGCCAAGATCCTTCCGCTAAGACGACACATTTGAGGTCTGCCGAAAACCCGTAAAGTAACCGAAAAAGCGGAAACGAAAAGTACGTCGACATCAAATCAAACCCAAAAGAAATCAAATAAAAACAAATTTCAAGCAAAAGATGTTTGTCAGGAAAAAAGTGAATAAGAATTAGCACCATTTGATGGTCTCTTTTTTATATGTAGTTACACTGGAAAAAAAGAAGAATTCCTCAGGATTCGTGGGAACGAAAACGATATCCGTAAAAAAAGGGACTAAAAAAGCGCCTCGCAGGATCAGAAGTGCAGGAACGATTTTTTTATTGCGAGTACGCGAACCTGTGCGCAGGTGCATTATTTGTGACTTTTTATGGTATTTTTTCGACTCTCGTCGTGGACTCGCACTTTTTATGCTATTTTTTTTCGTGGTCTCCCATTCCCTTCGAGAATATGAACAGGTAATTCATAAATAGGGGATATCAAGAGGGCCATAATTTTTGGAACACCCTTTAAGAAATCGTACCACCAAGGAAGAACATATATTTCCATATTTGCCGAGGACTCCCGAGCTGATCGTACGCATAATCAGACGATTTAGCATAATTTTCAGTCGGAAGATGAATATTAATTGAAAATAAGGATAATGGTCGAGCAGTTGCGGATTAAGTGCGCGTTTATTCCAATCTAAATGACGGTGAATTTTCGATCTGGGAGGCCACCGCCAAGGCGAGGACATTGTCGAGGCAATAATGGACTTCAGTGGCCTGTACTCTGAGAATCACAAAAAATGCACCCATTGGTACATTTTTTATGGCGTATTATATGGCATAGAAATTTGGCCCCTGAATGGACACCTATGCGCCGGACAGGAAGCGTGCAACAATACTTTTCTATCCATCGCTGAGAACGTCTTCGCTTTCTTCGTTCGTTCGGGGCCAGAAAATTTACAGAAACGTCTTGAGAATCTGCGATCTCCCATCCGGTGTCGTGTTTCCGTCGAGATGCGAGTTGATTTATAACGCTCGCGATGCGCACCGAGCCGGACAAATGTTTTGAGGGTTTTGTGGAGTTTTTCTTATATTGTGTCATTTTTTTCTGAAATCTAAGATCCAATCGTCAGATTTCGTCTCGTACGCCTTTGTAAACAGAATATTTTATATGAAAATGTTTCGTGGTGATGCCTGGGCAAATACCGATGAGGTTTTAAAGTTTACAAGATATCTTCCTCAATGTTGATTCAGTGACCGAAAATGTTTGTTGACAAGAAATATGTGCATCCGATGAATTCAATGAAAATTTTGTCAACCGTTTTCCTTCCGAAGGTATTCTTTTCGTCCACAAAAACTGACACTCATTTCTCTTTGGAAAACTTTTGAATTGTCGATATAAATGTTCGATGGAGATGACATTTCGAAGACGTCACAAGAGATCGTTACGAATTTTCCCCGACGGCCTTCTCATTGAAAACGCACAATCGAAAATTTCCACCGATTTTCGTGACAAAACGAGCTCACACCCCTCTTTCCCAATTCAAAACATTTTGAAATGTTACTCACTGCCTATAATAATTTTGCCTCCTTCAGCCTCGAAATGACATTAAGCCCTTGATATATGGATGATGTGACTATTACAACAGTTTGTATCCAACACTATTATTTACATAGGTTTCGACGTTATTGCATTGTCAACAAATGAAAATTCAGATATACTTTTTTCTTTACGACTTTTCACGCAAGTTTTGAATAGAAAATAGATTTTTTTTTCAAAAGTCACGTGTGAAATAGTCAAAGTAATTTCCTGTTATTTTTCAATTTTAAGTGCATTATATGAATATTTTTTTCATAAAAATAAAATGAGAATAAAAAGAAAAATTACAAAAAATTTCTTTAAATTCAAAAAATAAATTTATTCTGTTCCATTAGAAAAATTGAAATACCCCTCTCGAACATAAAATAATAAAAATAGCTGTCACAAAGATCTGTCACAAATGACACTGTGTTGTCGATGATTTCTCTTTTAGCTGAAAATTAGCATAAAACCAAAAGTCCATTCTACTTTCCTCGATATACATTACAATGAAACATCATCTCACCCTTGAATAAAATAACTTTGACAATCAAGAAAAGTTCGAAATTCGGACGCCGTTCAATAACTCGGAGGCTTTATATTGTCATACGCGAAAACATCTGTTTCATCTGTTACCAAACATTCGACAAACGAGGCAGGAATTGTGTGCACACATCTCCCAGCGCGATACTTTGTCCAAGAAAAATCGTCTTGGTTCTAAAAAAGGGGGCGATAGCGTCCGAAAGGGGCATCCAGCGGAGAAGCGTCGACTTTCGCATTATTCGAGATCACTTTGGGCCAGGGAAAAGTCGTTAAATAGATTTTTAGCCTACACGTGTTCACGGGCGAAATAGTTGTCAGTCCTACCGAGATCACAATAGGTGAGACGCCCACAAAAGACACCCATCATCCTTAAGTCAAAATTTTCTGACACAACGCGGCCCTGAACACCCTACGATAATAAATAATTAAGTGCCATAATATCAACCAAGCGTGACGTTTCTATTAAAAAAGTGCGCCATTGTAAAATGGTTAAAAATTTTTTACATTCGCGCATCAATAGAACGTTTAACTGATTAATCATGCACTTTTAAAATTGAAGGAGAAAAAAATGTACGATACAGTTTCTATCATATTCAATCTCAATAGTCCTTTGTTCAGCTATTTTTTGATAATTTTAATTTTTCACTTTTTACATTAATAATGAACTCTTTTTGCACTTTTAAACATTTAAAAACATGTTTTCCAACACCTGTTAGCAATTACAAATCAATCATGATAAAACATTAAATCCCAAAGCATTGCAATTTGCAACGCTTGAACTTTCGCTCTAATAAGACAGGTCTATTAAAAACACAAGGGCAAGAGATTCCTTATTCACGTTGAAAAGTGTAATAATCCGATTACCTTGAAACGATCGGATGAATACTTCAGCTCCCTGTGCCGATCCAGACATAATTATCCATATTTCAAGATAAAAATTATGTAAATAACAAAAAAGCAAAATTGCTTTTGACATTTAAAAAATTTTGAACATAAAGATGGTTTAAAAGTTGCTCTCTTAATGAATTATCGAGATACAATGCGCAAATTTATGAGCTTTTTTGTAGAAATAATTTAACATTGAAAGATGAATGGTGAGTTGCATAATTCCAATGATGATTAGAATTTCAAAAACTGCAGGTCTTTTGGTATTCGCAGAAATTCGAGACGTGTCAAATCGTTTGTAGTTGGCGAGGCGAAATTATTCGACCGAAAAATAGCAAGTGGGCTAAATCCGGCTTTGATTTTACAAGGCCGAGAAAACATCGGAGTCAATGGCAGCGGTGTGCATGTTGTCGCAGATGCGTGCCATTAGTACGAAGTGCGGTTGATGCATCGTTGAGTCAACAGCAGGTACTCCGTCATTGTTCGACGACATGCAAAATCGTCTCAGTCATAATAATTACTAACCAGTAAAGAATGTTCAGGTGCAACCATTTTTTTAGTGTTTCTTTCATTTTTCTACAATTTAAAGTAAATATTATGATAAAAATAGTATAGTAAAGCAGAAAATAAACATGACTACTGAATTCCTGAATTTCTCTTCTGTTTGTCTCATGTTTGATGTTTCATTAGATAACCAAACAGAAAAACAGTAATATACCTTTTCTTTTTATAATCCAAATTAATAATTTCGAATCAATCGATAAATTAATTTGAAGTTGTAAAAAAAAACATGTTTTAAAAACAGTATTAAATAATAAACTTCAATAAATTTCAATAATAAAAAGTATAGCTAAAAAATGTTTGTAAATCATATTGAAATATATTGTTTAATAAATGAAAAAAATTATTTGTATTTTTTTAATCGAGATAAAATTTCAATTTAAAGAACTTGTAAATTATTATGATTGAACTATCTATATTGAATCGATTTCGAAAAACAAAAATAAAAGAAAAATCATATGTTCAGGATTTAATTTCCTCGTAAAATATATATCTACATCAGAATTTTGTCGACTGATCGTTATTCTTCTCTTTGGCTTTTTATCTGCGACTTTTTTTGTTGGTCTTCACCCGCTGCGAGGCACTGCGACAACCTAATCTGCTGAATCCGAGTAAGTCCCCGCATTGATTGAACAATCGAATAAAACGTATCCGTAATGGGAGAAAAAAATTGAGGCAGTTGTCGAACTCGTGGAGAGAGATCCGGGCCAAATGATGCCCAGGGCCAAAGACCGCCGGACAATGGGGCTCAACGGCGCGAAAAGTCCGAGCAAAGGCGCAACAAAGCCGACTGTTGTTAAATATTTTTGTCACCGGCAACATCTTTGTAACGATGCTGGCCACGTCGTTCTTTCAAGCCAAGCCCCGGGGGTTATTCGGTCTCGTTAATTTGCGCCATTGTATAACACACCACCCTGTACATGCGCCACAGCCATAAACTGTCACGTTTTTATTTTGCAAGTCACAAAATCCTGTAACATATCATGGCCCGTTTCTTATTCTTACGTTACCAACACAACTGCCTGGGTTTTGAAATTATTGTTAGGCATCTTTAATTTACATGATGTTACAGCAGGCAAGTGAGCTGTTACAATAAGTATAAGAAACCATCTATTAGATTCATCATATATTAAATTCAGAATTTAATATATTTATTCTATTTATTACACAGTTTTAAAAAGTTTAAAATTGAAAATATGATTTGTTAATTTTGGAATATATTTCAGTGGTTCTTAATGTTAATTTGAAGAAAACCAAAAATTAATATATTAATAATTTATTTTTTTATAAATAATAATACTTGTTGAATGTAAACTTTGGTGTATTGATTCTAAAGTAGATAATCCCACACAGATGAAATCATATTCTGAAAATATAAACAAAATTTGTTTTTCGTATAGAAAATATATATACGGCAATAAGTATAATATTTGATTTATATTTGTTCTATAAATTCCATTATATACATGTTCAAAACATAAATTAGATATAATATTATAATGTTTTGTTTATATAAAAAATTGACAAAAAGCAGCAATAAGTATAATAAAATAGAATATATTTTTATCTGTGAGGGATCTAAACAATATAAAAAATTATTGAGACCTAATTATCACCTTATTTATCACATCATTTTTTCGTTTCGTTAATAAAATTCATTCACTTAGTCTAAAATTAAAATTAAATGTTTAGAGTTTATTCTTCCAGTGTTTACATTAGAAATCCAAAAAAAAAAATAGTCAGTCAAAGTTTGGAATCAACATTTTTTATTTTTAGATGAACTATTTGCATCTAATTTCTATATCATATTAATTTACAGAACGCCCATTAATAGTCAGTATATTTCACCCAAGTCATGATGAAAAAGTCCGTATCGCCCAGTAGACAAGCGGATTCGGTGTTGAAAAAACAGTGTTCCAAGCTGTTCATCATCAAGTGAGCGTATCGAATGCGTTCAAATTATTATAAGCGCCCGTGTTTCCGACGACACGTGACATCGTATCGTCGAACGACATCTGCATTAATTCCTGTCCTTGGTTTCGGAATAGCTATACCCAGACCTGGTTTATGTCGAGCAGATTCGGAAATTAAGTTTTATTGACTTTATTTATTTTTTTCTTCGCTTTTTTTGTTGTCTCCGACGACTAACCTCGCCTACCGTTTTACATGCACACGTGCACTCAAGACGGTCATTTATTTAAATATCCCTCATCAGAGAGAATACCAAAGTTATATACTTCCAGTCTGGAATGAGTTTTATCGTTATACTTTTACATCTTGTCCATTGTGAAAACATTTCCTTTACTTTGGTCACGATTTACCGATTTTTCAAAAAACTCATCCTCAATATCTGGATAAATTACTCTCCACATTAAATAATCATGAGCATGAAATACGAGATCATTTGCCTGACCGAAAGTAGCGCCATTTTAGTCGGCACGTATTGCTTTCAACAACGCCCCAACTGCAGTGCAGCCCTCGCGATGAATATCCGCGCTAATGTATGACATCTCACGGCTGCCTTTGTTAGGAAGATGCTGGGGGTGTGTCTCGGAGCGCCACGGGAGCTGTGGTCCTATTTTGCAGCCAATAATGGCGAACGCCTTTTCTACGGATGTCCTCGCGGAAGAAAAGCATGTCCGAACAATATTCTTACGAGAAATCACGGCTGATCTTGACAAAGTTCAATATCCGAGGGGTGGAGATATCTTGCGCTCAGACTTTGTTGCGATTTTCTCTCATTCTTACAATTCACTTTGGGATGTGACTTTATTTAAATATCAAGCCTTATGGTGATCGATGGAAAAAGAAACTGATTGTTCGCGAATTCAGAAAGCTATTTGTTTGGATTTCATTTTCTTTCTAGCTTTCTGTAAGTTTTATTTTTATTTTTTTTTCTGAAATGGTGAAATGTGTGAATACAAGTTTAAGATCGGGGTGGTTCGTTTTTCACAATCACATTTTTTTCTTTGCTATACTACTGATATATTTTGAAAATATCCTTCTTCAGACAACTACACCTATTTAATTAAAAATGTAATTTTCATTGAAAATGTTTTTTTTTTTATAAATTTGTTCTGGAAAATTTTTTCTTTTTTTTTTGAATTTGTTGTTTTCAGATGTGTGACATCATAATAAATCCAGCAGCGTCTAATCCTTGATTACACGGCTCGTTGACGGCTCGGGATTTTTCGCTGCGATGCCTCCATAAAAGTT
The DNA here is from genome assembly GCA_025266255.1 of Trissolcus basalis. Lineage (NCBI taxonomy): Eukaryota > Metazoa > Arthropoda > Insecta > Hymenoptera > Scelionidae > Trissolcus > Trissolcus basalis. Next base: position 948 of record JAAMPD010000752.1, on the reverse strand, counting down.
GTGTTTATTTTTTCATGAGGCCCGAGGTGTGCTCGGAAAAATTGTGTTTGCCAAGTATTTCACGCAGCTCTTAGTTCGATCCGCACGGGAGCCAAATAATTGAGCGCACAAAGTGCTCAGCGATGTCCTCTTTCGTCGAGCCGCCAAACCACCACACGGCTGAATTATTTTAACGCGAGATTGGGCCGGCGTTAACGCCTCGTGATTTATCTGAAGTGCGACGGTAAACACGCCGCCTTGAATGCTTCTCAACACGGTAGGCCATTGAATGCGCGCCGCACTTTTTTATTTCAACATTATACTCAAGCGTCGTCACTCTCGGCGTGAAATTCTGCTTGAGGTTTCTTTTTTTTTGTCCCGCTGCACACTCTCTCGCTTGTTTTGGCTTATTCCAACACAGCCGAACTCGTCGATAAATAAACAACTTAATTAATTACTGAATCCATTAATTTTTCAAATTTGCATACCCGAGTTTGTTATTTGATTGCCTCGCTGGAAAAAAAATCAATAATCTTTGCCTGAAATGATTTTTTTTATCTGATTTACATTTGTTTTTTTAATTTATATATGTCGCAAAACAAAAGACAGAGGACAAAAATTAATCATTCATTTGTTTTATTGAAACAAACAAATACAAGATAAAAAATGTCTTGAGTAATTTACACTTGGGTAGTAAATAAATGAGTCTCTGCTCCATAATGGTCCGCAAGAAAAATGATCATCGCGTTCCTTTTAATTGTGATTGATCCCCCATTGTCCCGAGCTCACAAAACAAAACAGCTTGTGTGAAAAGGTCGTCTCCTGCGATCGCAAAAATCAGATATTAAATAACTAAGAAACACCTGCATGTGGTCGGTAATTAGATTGCCCACGGGTTAGGCCTTTCTTTTTCGTTCTTTCTTTTTTTTTTTTTTTGTTATTCTTCCTAGTTCTTTTATTTTTGTCTTT
>JAAMPD010000751.1:87605-101510 GCA_025266255.1 Trissolcus basalis | reverse complement strand
ATGACAAATTTCCGTGACCCGTCAAATTTCGAATGTAAACAAATCGACCTGTCAAAAAATAAACCGATGACGCGTGAATTGGCTGCAAGTCCGACTTCAGGGTATCATCAACTTTTTAATTATGGATATTTGCATAATGTTTATTAATATTTTTAATAGATTATCATTTTATATTGCCTTTGGTTCTATTTGAATTAACTTGTCGAGATCTAATTAATTAGTTCCATTTAATTAAAATAAACCTAATAACAAACAGGATTGAAATTTGTCCAAATTTGATTTGAAATCTAGTACGTGGTGAGAAGAGCAGAAAATAAAGCATCAGGGCTTGGCATGGCATGGGCGTACAACACGTCTATCTTCGTTTGCCTGGTGCATGTGCAACGCACGCAATAATCAGAGTGCGTGGCTCCGGTCAAACTTCCTACGCATAATAGCCGGTGCGAGAGAAAATCGTCAATACCAAATGTTCTGCATTGAATTTGTGTACTTTTGACCCGTTATAATTATAATCACAGAATTGTATGCCTGCTCACCTGGCCCTGTTCTAAAAACAAACACCGTTTTTCCGGTTCAAAACCTCTCTGACAAATTCTATGAAATTAAAATTTCAGAACAAAAATGTTCTTTTTATGAAACAGATGTTTCATAAAGATTGAGCAACTTTTAATAAATAGATTAACGTACAACTTTTAATTTTATATTACTTTCTGTTCAAATCAATTTTGTTTAATATTTCATTTCTCTTTTTAATGTTGTTTTGTTTGTTGATTTCTTTTCCTTCGAAGCCTGACTTAAACAAGAAGTCCAATTGTGACACCAGTCTCACGTCAAAGAAACCTCACATCATCCTACGCACTTTTGATATGAATCTCTCAGGCCAGTCAAATTGAAATCGAAGTGCTAGGATTTTTTTTTTTATTTAAAATCTTTCACAATTCGAATGAAGATTACAACTAAACAAAATGCCACATTTTGTTTAACGAAAAACCTGGTTTTCAATCAACATCTGGAATTGCACTTGACATTTGACCTCGAAAGAAGTGAAAAAAAAAACNGAGAACGTTATAACATTTTCATTAGACGTAAATACAAGTTTTGTGCACAACATTATAGCAGCGACACAAAAGTTGGCAGGCTACAAAAGCGATCGATTTTACGTTCGTTTTAAAAATGCTTAGTACATACTCTCTGTTTTGTGTACAATCTTTTATTCAATGGGAGAAAAAATGTGATTAAAACACGTTATAACGAACTGAAAGCAATTTTTTTTATATCCTCGCGAGTTCTTTGATTAATTTTTTTTATTTTAAAGGTTGCATCAAAGGGGATGAGATTGAATAATGTTCTGCAACCTCATTTCTACCGAATTCTTCGACGGGAATAAGGTCATGGTGTATTTTTTTTTTTTTTGATAAAAAATAAATGGCATACTGAAATGACTAGGACATTAATCAAGGACGATTGCATGAAATCTGGCGGAAAGACATACCGTTTGTGTGAATCAAGAAAAATATCTCGAATTGGAAGATATTTTGCAATCTTGTTCATACAGCGATGAAAAATGGTGCCGTTTATCTTTATTTACTTGCAAATTCATAACGTTCAATTCAAATGGACAGATTTGAATAATTGATTCGAATACATCCAATGAAATGTGTGTTTTTTTTTAAAAGGAAAAACCAGTATTTTGAAACATAAATAGACAGGATTAGAAGACATGTTGTGGGTGGTGGCACGGTTCGCGACAAAAAGGAAAGTCCTGTGGCGCCAATTTCCAAGCGATGACTCCACACGTTTTCTTCATATTGTTCAGGCTCGCTGAACTATAAAATTGAATGTATATTTGTTGTACCGCGAGTGAGACAATTTTATTGCAGTCGCACACAATCTGCATAATTTATGTAGAAACAATATTTGCACAAGTTTCACCGGTCAGAATACATGAAATCAATGTCACGTTTATCCCCGTTGTATAATCAAACCAAACACTATGTTTTTTTAGTTCTCAATGTTAAAATATAAACAGACGCAAATTATTTTCAGTCGGGACAAAAAGAAAAGCATCGCGTCACGAGAAAGGAAAATAAAAATAATAAGAAATTCAACGGCTGTCATAAGAAATGAAGCAGTCAAAATTGCAACCAAACTGAATACAAGATGCGATTCAATTTTCAAGTCTTTGAAAATGTTTTGAGATTTGCAATTTAAATTTGTACAGTACATGGTAAAAAAAGGCCTGACTAACAAGAATGAATCACGTTGAAAATTCGCATCCTATGCCTCAGGTTCGCTGCTCATTTTTCGCCATTAGAAAGTGAAACAGAGTCGAAGACCAGCGACACACGGCCCGAACGGTCGCGAACTAAGTCGGCTGCTCTGGGAACGTACAGTTCGATTGCCCGACTCACGTGGAAACGAGAAATTGAACGCTCATCGCGTTACGTGCGCATTCGTGCCAACGAATTTCGTACCGAAATGGACTCGTTTTTCCAATAGCTACGCCACTCGACAACTTCATTTCAAACAGTCTCCCATTTGGATAGACCAGTTCCAAATCAAATTTTCCTTGCATGCAAATTTTCATCGTTTCTTTTCGTTCCATTTCTCATTCTCAGTCATTTTGTAATTACCCTTTTTTCTTAAATTTCAAACTTGAACCTATTAAAAATATATCATAAAATCAATTAATTTTGCATAATTAATCACTCATCTATCAAAATCATATCAAGTCAAATCAAATTAACAAATCAAATCATCATCAATCAATCATTCCCATTTTAATAATTTTACAAAACCAAACTTGACATTATAAACTATAATATAAACATAATAATGAAAAAAATTATCTCTGAAAAGTGCAATTTCCTCTATAAAGTAATTACAAATTTCGTTTCATCACTTGTTAAATTCTTTCTTATTTCTTTTTTAGTTCATTCTTTTTTATCGTCGGACGATAAAAAGTTGGTTTTATTGGTTATTGAGTTAAATAGACAATGAAAAACTGCATGCTTTCATCAGCCTGCAGGAGTAATTACGGGTCAACGATCCGGTTGAGTTAAATGCGTTCGCTGTCTTGTGTGCATGCACTCACGAAATCTAGGTAACACGCTCAAAATGCTCTCTTGGTATTCTTATTCGTCGTCAGTTTACCGAACGATTTATTCCGTCAGAAGAAAATGAAACACCAGAAAAAGGTTCCACAATAATGGGCATCAGCCGCGGCAAAAAAGTTTCGTTCTGATATTTGCACTTGGTTACCAAATTGTTAATTCAGCGAAGTGCACACGTGAATATCATGGGCTTATCACGCATCTGATGTGCGGCTATTTGCAGTTGATTGAATTCGAAATTAAAGTCACGATGAAAAATTAAAGATAACAAACGCTGTATCGATAAATACCGCGGTTTAATAATAGCCCGCGATTCTGCAAAGTCGTTCCACGGAGGATCGATAGCCCGCAAACATTCATTTCAGAGAGGTGTACGCTCGCCTTAGCCACTGCACTTTTCAACTCGTGTATAATTGTTTCAACTGGCTGTTGATTTTCATTCATGACTGTTCGCAAACTTTTCTCTCATTAAAAACTCCATTATCCAACTCCAAGACCCAAAAAGTGAAACAAAAAAACAATCAAAGAAAGAGCAAGTTTGTTTGTTCAACAAATAAGAAAAAATGAGTCTCGTTTCTCATTTGTTTACAAAAAAATAACATAAGCTAATTCGTTTTGTATTGTTTTGAGTTGATAAAAATAATATAAAAATTCTAGTTGAAATTTGAATATTTGATGTCGAACTCCCACGTTGTTTTGTGACACGAGAAAGTTTTAATGCACGTGTATACAATTTCGTTTTGAGATTTTCATATAAGGTTACGAGCCTCAGGGAACCTCACTTGGGAAACAATCGATAGCCTTAGAGCACAACACAACGTTTGCACAGTGGTCACGTGTGGATTTGCGGCCGAGCGTGTTGGTGTGCCAGTGCGACCCCCCTCCCTCCCTCCCCACATGCTAATTTACTTATTTCACACGATATGCCACTAATCAAACTCTATTCCATATACTTTTATAAAAACTATTTTTCGTACTTTCCCTCTCCGTTTCTTCCTCCGGTTTTGTTCACAAATATTTCAACTATTATTCATAATTCATTTAACAAAAATAACAACAGTGCCACGACAAACAAAAGTTTGAAATTACGACAAACATTGTAATCCAATCTTGAGAGGAAAAAAAAATGACTGTCAACTCATTAAACTCGAATTATAATAACTTTGCGTTAAAGTAATAATGAAAAAAAAAAATAGAAATCAACTCATTACGCGATTTATTCACAATTAATTAGAGATTCTGAAACAAGCGTGATAAAAATAGCAAGGAATGAATAATTATCCCCTGGATGTATGATTCCAAACTTAGAAAACCAGAGTGTCGTGCATGAGATTACGCAAATCGGTGAAACAAAAAAGTAAAAACCAGTGGCAAAGAAAATGGCACTGAACAAAAGCTAAAAATGGAACGCGGAAAGAGCGGAGCTGGGTGTGTGCGCGCACCTGAGAGCGCTCGCACGCGTGCACTTTTCGCATTTTTCATAAGCGTGTGCGCGGTTATCTCGACGCTGACTAAGTCCGCTGATTCACCCCAAAGGTGTTCCCTGGCGGGGCTCCAGCTCAAAGCCAACCGATTAACGCCACAAAAATGGGGATAAAAAGAGCCGCAAGCACGCACGTATACAGACGAAATGGAATTGCGAGCGGAAACTCGCAAAAGGCCGCAATGCCGCCGGATAAATGAAAACGCCTGACAATTGAAAGAACTAATCGACCGAGAAAGATTGTGACGAACTGCCGTGCCGACAAAGATCTTACAAAACATCCACGATTTTTAATTTCCACAATGTGAAAAAAAAAACGGTTAAATTTCAAAAAAATGAAGAAATGTCAAACAATTTTTTTGGAGCAGTGTAATTGACTAGAATGAGCGACTTTTTTTTTAGTTCACAGGTGTTCTTCAGAGAGATACCGAATGAAATGAGTTTTCATTCAGGCTTTCGTCGTTTCGTAATAATATATCATCTTTTGCTCCTTTTCTCTAAAACCGAGTTATAATTAAAATCATTAGCATTTACAGTTATAATTACCGGACGCATCTAGTTCATATCCAACAGGTTCCCTAGTTTTATATTCGGTCCACATATTTAGTTCAGTGTAAAATTGTATTAATAGAATTAAAGAGGGAAAAAAAGAGAGAGGCATTTTTGATTGAACAAACAAATCCAGAGAGATGATTATTTTACGAGTAGCGTGCAATCCGAAAAAGCAAACAGCAGCAATTTATGTCCAGCAATTTATCTGAGTCATCACAAAGTTTATGCCCAGCCGAAACTATCAATCCCCTGGTGTCTCCCATAAAAGCTCCTTATCTTATCTTGAAAAAATCGTGTCTCTCCTTCCTTTAGAAATGAAATCAAACATGACAAGATAAAATATCTACTTTTCTCACTTTTCCCATTGCGAAATGCAAACAACTTCCGAGTTGTTTTTTCTTTCTTTCTTTCGTTTTTTTTTTTCTTCAAAGATGAGAGTAAATTGAAAGAAAAAATTGCTGGCAAGTTGACAGATAATATTTTGAGTGGAGAGTAAGTTTGATGTGAGGTTTGCAGTGACAATGGGAGTCGGAAGGAGCCAAACAAAGAGCGCGCGTTTGTCCTGGATTCCGCCGTTGATGGCCGGCCGAACTTCGTAAGTCGTGCGAGCAGGATGCAACTGCGTTTATGCTTTACCGTTATGATGGCTAACGTATAATGGTCTAGTCTGGCGTTCTCGAAAACGTCCATACATACTCTCCGCGTATCGCAACATTGGAATATGTTTTCGTTGAAAATAAACTGAATCATTGATGAAAATTGGCAACAGATGGTCGACGTTCATAACAAACATATCATTTGTCAATTTTCATCTCAATCAAAATTTCCTCGGGTTCATGGTTTGCTGCAACTAACTAATTTTAAAACATTACTTGAACCTAACATTTTTTACAACATCTGTTCTAACGTTTTCCAACTTCCCCCCCCTATTTAACTTATTTTCATTTTTAACTTTTTAAAACTTTTTCAATATATTATCCTTTCGTCCTGAACACTTTGTATGCAATTTGTGTCAATTTCCTATTCTTTGATTTTTCGATAAACGCAAAAAACTTTTGTTTCCATTTCATTTAATATTTTTCAATTAAAAAGATATTTTGTGAATCAAATTGAAACTAATCTTTTATAAATTAGTCAACTGAAAATATTGCAGATGCATCCATTTGTTACAGTTCAATTTTTCTGGTTTAGTTGAATTTCGAACATTGAGGAGGCACAATTTCACATCTCTCTGTTAAACCCACAACGAGCTGTTTTCCAAATTTCATCCGTTACGCCCCGATTACAACTTTTCCCTCAAAACAATTGAGCCACTTCCGGCTGTGCTAAAAAATAAAAGTTTCCTGTTCATCACCAAGTTTCGAATGTCAAATTTCTGTAATTCTGCTGTTTCTTTAATAACCAATTCTCTGAGTCAAATTTTTATCGCTTCTCTGAAACCTATCGCGGAGAATCAATCTTCCATTTCGAAGAAAACCGCGCCATTGTCAGCCAGTAATGTGGCCGTAATAGCCAGTTATTTGGATAAGAAAAAAAATCTCACAAGAGCACGCTTAAAGTAACCTCGTTGAACAAGAAGCACGAGAGAAAATATCTTTTGTCCAGAAGTTGGCACCTCCCTTGTTAGTTTATTGGTTTTTAGTATATCTGAACTTGTTGCGCAAAGTGGTTGGGGCGGCTGAAAGTAGCGAACCTTTTGATCGTGCCAATAGTTCCCACACTTTGTTTGTGTTTTATCAACAGCCCTTTGAGTTTGATGCGTTCAAATCAAACCGTTCGAAAAGACCGTTTGACAAATTTCCGTTCATTTAATTGCACAAAAAAAATAAATTGTAGGGAAAATCTAAATTAAAGAGAACCAAAGTAAAAGGAAACTGAGATGCAAAACAGCACGATTAAAAAATCATTCTCAATAATAATAAAACCGTTTTAACAAAAGTCTTGAGGAAAAAAAAATACTCGTAAAAATTTTGTTGGTTTTCGAGTTGTTAATTGTTGGTGTTAAAATAATTTAACGGCAAGCCCAAAACTGTTTTTTGTGTTGAACTATCATCATAAAAGTGGGATGACAATGGCAGAGTAACAGTTTTTCACTCATAATTACGATAGAATAAAGAAGATAATGACATGATGGCGGTTTGTCTATCACACGAAGACAATGCGACGCTTTTTTGTCGCTGGACGGTGTTTGCGAATATATTTCAGGCGTCGTAAAAGTCACAGTGACATCGAAAAAGCGGATCCAGGCGCATGATTCTCGTGTCAAACATTATGTGGGACGTAGATCGGGCGATTATCACTGTATCTCAGTTTTCCGTGTGAACCAGACTAAGGAACCATTTTTTACATTGCAAAAGATTACGACATTACAACAAAAGCTGGTTAATTAAATGAATAACAAAACAAAACAATGTTCCCAAATGAAATACACATTTTTTTTGTTTCTTATGAATTAATAATAATTTTGATAATTTAATTAAAAAAATAGTGTTAGGTTCAATTAAAAACTTAAAACTAATTTATTAGCTAAACTAATTTTGATTTAAAACAAATTTTTTATCCATCACAATATGATTTTTCGTTTCCGTTCAAATGAAATAGCTTTTAAATGTTCATACTAGGACAGATGAATAAGCGAGAAGCTGGATAATTAACCGGACACATAAACACCTTATTAACGAATATCCATTCATATACGCGCAAGTCAAAATCAACGCGAAAGTCAATTGCAAATTACCTTGCTCATGACTGTTCAATTAATTTACGATCCAGCATAACTATAATGCAGTGGCTGATGAAAAATGCAACAGTTGACTATTTTGTTTCCTTCTTCCAACTTCGATTATAAAATATTAATTACTCTTCATTAACAACAACAAAAAATCATATCATACAGTTAAAAGCATGTTATAAAACTGAATTTGAAACATATTGAAAATGAAATGATCCGAGATTGAAAACCAATAAAGGCGTTTTAATTAAAAAAAAAAAGTGAAAAAAGTAGTCGCCAGAATTAGGTAACTTTTGAAATTGAGATTTTAAGTGAAACCACTAAGATACACCCGCCTAAACTTGACGGTACCGTGAAGTTTTCTCCGGACAAAGATATGCATCGATCTTCGTCGTGAAAGTTTGATCCGCGAGGCGAGTCGTACAAAAAAGCGTCACTCGGATGCGAAACAAAGTGGAAGTTCAGTTCACGTTTGCTGACGATATTTAAATGAACGTTTCTTTTGAGATTGTAAAAATGAAATGGCCAGGCAACTTTGTGGAATTGATATGCACAGACGACACGGTGTCAAACCAACTTTTTACGCTTCTAATTTATGTGTCGAGTTCAGCAGCTGGAAGGGATATAAACAATCAGTTTTTTTTTCTCGTTATTAAAACATTACGCGCAATAAAATTTTTGACGACCAAATATAAAAATTTAATTCAATTTGAATTCACGGTTTTTCAATGTCAATCCAATTATCGTCACAATTTGTTTGAAAACAAAAAGTGTAATTAAATATCTGATTTTGATTTTTTTTCTCTCTCGTTGACGTGATTAAGTTTGATTTGTCAACAAGTGGGCAGACTCAATGTCTCAGACGTATTCGTTGCTTTTTCAAGTGAAGTGTATTTTTGTTCCAACGTTATCCAGGGACGTTTGTATTAATTGCACTCGACTGGCGAACGAAAAATATTGCACTCCCATATAATGACTAGCGTTATTTTGATTTGTCATTCAAAAAATCAGCACAAAAGGGAATTACACGAAAACGCACTCTCAAAGTTTGATGTAAATTTGAGAGAAAAAACGAAATGAAAACGGCGACCTAGAAATCATCGCCAAGAATCAGCAATACGCCTCAAACGAGATTTCGTTTCACGGTGCATCTTCGTTATCGCGGGATCATACTCTTTGACGCGGTGCGAGCTGGAGCATAAACGAGGAAACAAGTGAAAAGTAAACTTAACACGTAAACAGACACAGTTATTCGTCAGCTATAAAGGACTTGATGAAATGTTGAGCCACGTGAAACAAACCTCAAGCAACAAAAATTCCAACGAAAATTCCACCAGACTTTACTCTGACTTTGGAATCTAAAACATGTTTCATAGAACAAATATCAACTTCAACTTTCGAATTGTCCCTGACGTTTGGAATTCGAAATAATAATAACAAAAATAACATTTTCAAGTTCTTTGTCTGTCGATTGACACCTACGCTAAATAATAATAATTGTAAAATACATTTTATTGTTGTTTTCAAATGGATTACTGGTATATACCTGATAAGATAGAGTTCGCGACTTTTTTCAGGTTTGTTCACTGTCCGCGCATGTTGCCACGTTTAGGATACGAAACGTACGAAATGAAAATTCATGAGCACAGAGAGTCGTCATTCATGAAAGTGTCATTTTGAATGAAGGATTGTTCAATTTTCGATACAGGCATAAATCAGAATAGAAATTCTTTTATCAGCGTGCACTTGCTCACTGATGTATCCCCCTCACAAAGAACCGTCCAACGGAGTCAAGAAAAACGAGCGGAATAAATTTTCATCGGTTGTGCAACGCGCGAAATCAGTGAAGTCGAGTTCACGTACAGGATTGTTTTTATTTACAGATCGGTCCGGGGGGGGGGGGCTGCGACAGCCTCACTACCCAAGCGTAATCGACCAAACGTAAAACCATTTCCGTCTATTCATCGGCTGTGCGTTATAATTGTTCGCAGAACCTCATCGTTCGCGAAGGTTGGATTATTAGTTCAGGTTCGAGTCAGTGACTGAATAATACATCATAATACCCAGAGACAGAGAGACTGCCGATTGTCTTGTAAATTCTGAGACTACATTTTTTCCCCGCCCGTCCTTGTGGGACGGCTCGGCCGATCTTTCTTTCTCATCCGCGACGAATTCTTCCTCTTTTTCATTTCCGCCGTTCTCTTTATCTCTGGATACGGTGTCCTCGACCTTGGTTAGCGATTTTTAGACACCCACCTGCGACTGACACCGCTGCCCAGCGGTCGCTGCGGACTGACAGCCGGACTCGAGGCCGGACTGGTGGTAGCGGAAGAGCCCGTGGACATAGACGAGCTGGTGCACGTGGTCGAGTCGTTGGCAACGATCTGGTGTCTGGCGCCTCTCGCGTATCCTCTGCCCGTGACTCTGCCGCTCCTCCTCGGCGAGCCATTGTTTCTGGGACTGACCGGGGTGGACGAGACCCCGTAACCGTTGCCCTGACCCCTGGTGAGACCCGCCTCCGAAACCACTGGGGCGCTCACGTGGTTCGCCCTGCCAGGTGCCGGCGCGCTGGACGGTCTCAGGGTACCGGAAGTGCCGTTGGTTTGCGCGGCGAGGATTTCCGGGGCAACCAGTGCAATGTCCGGGAGGGATACGGGCGCCGCGACGGGACTTTCTGGGGCCTCAGGCATGCGCAGGTGGCGCAAACGTCGCATCGAGGCGCGCAGCCACGATGTGCTTGAACTGACGTTCAACTGCGGCGAGGTGTTGGTTGCCTGGCACACGCTCGTCGACGTGCTCTTGTCCGTCGTCGCAGCAGCGACGGACATCGCGACACTGACGGCGCTCGACTCTTGACCGCGCCATACAGCCGGCGCACTCGCACAGCTCGATCGTGAAGGTGGCTCCGCGGAGGGGATTCCCCGCGGTGCCGCTGGCGCCGGTACCTCCGCGCAGTGACGATCCACCTCTTCTACCCAGGACCAGTCCACCGAGGAACAATCCGAACAATCCGAACAGGAAGACCGCGCACTGCTGCACACACTTGTGCTGCTGCTCCTGAAAACATATTATTTATTACTGCATTGTCATACTTTTCATTTAACTCTCCAAAATATAGTGCTTCATTTTTTCTTGTTTTGTATTTTGTATATTTGTTAAAATTTTTTTGTTTTTTGCAGACGAGATGCTGAGATTGTGAGATATTGAGGCAAATGAACATAAATTGTGATACAAATGTTTAACCCAGTTAGCACGGCTGAATAAATTATATTTAGCTGCTGACTGTAAAATCAAACCAAGTTTGCGCGAGGCTAAAATGTTGGTATAAATATAAAGAAACAACTAACGAAGCTATCTAACGGACGATTCTTTTACTGCGATCTACAATAAACGTTGCATAATAGGGATCTGGCGGTAAAGTTTAGCGAGCAAAAAACGAAGTCTTGTAGAAGGCGAAGTTATTGGTTTCCTTGTGACTTTTTTCACCTCCTATGAAATCGTTATACCGGCGATGGAATAAATTTTTTTTCCACCATTAAAACAACAAGACGAAAGTGAATGTTGAAAAAAGGTTTATTGTCCCTCGATGATTGTGATTATAATACAATTTTCAATTTTTATTCTTTCCCGTCACGCTTGAGAGAAAACTTCAAAGTTAATTTCACAGTTGGGCTTTTTTCATCGGTATACGATATTGATTTAATTTTAAATACACCATGCTCTCGAAAGTCATAAACTTGCTAATTTTACACTCAAATTCTTTCGCGGAGAGTTCATTCTCACGGCTTTTCGGTGTCCCGAGCTATTTTCGTAATTAGTCAAAAATTGCCGACGACCACGATAAAAATCAAATTTGAAATTTAAAGAAAAGAAAAAAGAGAGCGTCAAAAATTCCATCAAAATTACCACACAAGACTTGCATAAATCGTATAATTAAACACAAAAAAAAAAAAGCAACGCGGAAATGCCGCAGTGGAAATGAAAATCGCGATGTACAAACTGATTTCGATCTTATTCCTAACATCAATCACGCCGACGAGACAGACAATGCGCTACGCGGTTTTCCATTTTAAACATCATATTTCCCTCGCGAGCTTTATCAGGGCAATTTCCGCGGGGTCCCCATGCATCAGTCCGCGGGATCTTCATGCTAAGGTGGCCACTCGGCCCTACACGTGTTTCGCGCGAGCACGTGCCGCTCAGGCATAATCGTGGGCTGCTTTCAAAGTGCGCGCCACGCTTGCACGCACTCGTGCAACTTCCGGCTCTACGGCAAAGATGTTCTCATGACCGCCACTTAGTTAGTCCCCCACATGACTTGTTCATTTATTTGAAACAAAAAAAAAAAAAGAAAAAAGAATAATACTTCCGCCTCCTTCGCTTTCTGCAATCAATACAAACAATGTTAACAAAGTCATTCTTAGCAATTAAAAAAAAATACAATTACAAAAATGATTGTAATTAAAAAAAACAGAAGCTAGAAGAGTTAGTTCTCGAGAATATACTTAGCAGATCTTTAATTACACAGAATTTCAAAAATCACATCAACAAAAACGTTTGAGCATGATTAAACGAACGATCGAAGATTCGTTGATGAAATTTTATAAATATTAATGTTCGTTCCTTGAATGATATTTTTGTAACAATTTAAAAATAAGAGTGATTAAGCCTGGTATTGAGGTACAAATTTAATTAGATTTCGTGCATTAATAACACTTAAGACGATTAGCGCAGTAAACGCCTGGCGAAGATTACAATAGACTGGCATGAATGTAAAGCGTGTACAAACGAGCATACAAATGTACTTTCATTTTTTATTCTTGAAACATTGAATTCGGAATAAATGAATAGGGAAAACGCGGAGACGCAACGAGAGACGAGCTGATGATAAGATCGCAATCTCATTTAATTACAATAGTTAATAAAACGTCATTCAGGCAATTCTAAATCGGATATCGGGTTATTGACAAAACGTTCAACTGCGATCCTTGCGACTCCGAACTCCTGGCGAACGATTTCCTGACAAAAATTTGCAATTACAATGTCAACTCTATTCAATCTTTGCAGCGAGTTCCCGTCTGATGGAATTTCCATTTTTCTTTCTGACACTGTCGGCTAGTTCATTTTTTATTGAAAAGGACGAAAAAGCAATTTAGTAACAGGCGTTGATTATTAAAAACACCACGGTTTGTTACGTGTCCTCCTTTTTCGCACTCCGTTATTGTCAGGTGCGGTTTGCGTGCAGCTGTCGCCGCTTTTGAAGCAGGATCGCGCCTGGAGCTTCGATCCCATTGATATTTCTCGACCGTGTAACATCAATGACAATTTTTTTTTCGCCTCCCAGGACGTTCGTTAACTACGGGCTTTCAGAGATCACTTTAACGAAGCCGGGGACAAAAATCCGCGTTAAAAGTCACGCATGTAAAAATGGATTGACACTGACGTTCAGATAATGTTACTTTTTTAAACAGAGAATAAATGTCGTGGAACAATATTTTACATTTCGCTTTGCACCTGATAGTTTATTGTAACAATTTTATTTTTACATTTAAAGAAGAACATTTGAATGAGAAAATAAGAGGAAATATGTATATTATAAATACGTATACAAATACTATACAGGGTGTAACGGGAGTATATGATGGCGAGGCATGTACTGATTCTACGAGAAATTGTAAACAAACTTACAATAATGGTTTAATTTTAAAAACGTTTCTCGATTTTTAATTGACGATTGGAAAACGACTTCATTTTCAAAATGAAGTTTCAGAACTTGAAACTCTGAGATACGCTTACACTTTTTTTTTTGGTAATGTTCTGAGACTTGAATCGACTTGAAATTTTGTACACTTGTAGGTCATGATCAGATCTGCTCTGAAAAAAATTGGCAAATCTGCGAAATCGATTCAATTGTGTGTAGGCCATAATCAGATTAAAAATCGAGAAACGTTTTTAAAATTAAACCATTAAGTATTGTAAGTTTGTTTACAATTCTCGTAGAATCAGTACATGCCCGACCACTACTA
>JAAMPD010000751.1:37720-81170 GCA_025266255.1 Trissolcus basalis | reverse complement strand
AAAATTTTGTAAAATTGAAAATTTTTTAAAATTTTGAAACGATTTGTTTGTGAAAAATTAAATTTCTAACTTTTGTTAACTCTTTTTTTGAGTTTTTAGCCTTAACTCTTACTCAACTCTCACCTAACTCAGCGCTAACTCATTCTGACTCTTTGAAAGAGTCAGGAGTGGCCGACCCCTTGACCAGGTAAATAATAAATTACCATGAAAATTAGAATAAAAAATACAACTTTGTTGGTTGTCTAATATATTTTTAAAACGTTTGAATGAAAGAAAAACACGAAGATTGGTATATGTAAATATCTCAAAACAGGATTTTGTATATCGCCTCAGGTGTGAACACCTGAGATATTTCGATATCCGGGTTTTCGCGAAGACACGTTGGTATATCGCAAACAATGTCATTGCCGCTTGCAAAACTATTGCACGCAGTTGCGTAGATGCTGCTGTCGAGCATGTATAGGTTTTCCCTTCACTCGAACGTACGTAAATCTCTCGCAATTTATAATTGCCAGATAGATAAGCGCGCGAGTTTTGTATCAATGAATATTTTTTCGGCAGCGGATTTCTAGGTTTCCTGATTACGAATTTTTTTAATCCTCCCCTACCAACTTGTTGAACATGTCGCGTTACTTAAAATGATAAGTGAAAGATCTTTGATTTTCTCACTTTATGATAACAATAATAACAATATAATAAGAAACAGCGAGATGAAAAATATAAAAAAAGAGGACAAACAATGCATCGACAATAAATCGTAATATAAATAGAGCAGAAAAACGTTTATACCTTATATAGAATAGACAGTAAAAGATTCTTGCAATAAAAATGCTGAAAAACATTGTTCAAGTTGACCTGAAAGTTTTAAAATTGTTGTATCGCATAAAAATGTACATTTAAAAAAGAATTTGCGACTGAAATGATGTGAATGAGGAAATCTCATAGCAAAATCCGAGTAAAAAGAAATTTCATAGTAGTAAAATTCGTGCCAGCCGTCGTTCTAATAATACGAGAGCGTAAGACATGATTAGTCTGGACCAACTGACGTAATTCTGACATTTGTTCAGCAGTTATCATGTGGTTTGCATAATAACTGGATCACGACCAAACGTCAACACAGTTTCATGTTTGTCAATTGTACAAATCATTGCCGGTTCTAGAATTCGATTCGCAAATCAATACTCGTCTGATTTTCCTCCTCCCAGCTTTAATTCGATACCGAATTGCAACTTGTTGCACTTTTCCATTACTGAAATCTCTCCATGAGATCGAGCCGGGCGATTCATTCTGAATTGCATAATCCTATTAGAAGACGGTCAATCATCCTAGACAAGAATGATTTGTGAAGGATCAGTTTTCTCAGAAGGGCGTCTGACTTTCTTGAGGATCCGATGGCACAATGAAGTCCAGTGGTTCAATGACTGAGTATAAACACCCAAACAAGGTTCCCAGCTGGAGTCGTAAACTCGTTTGTTGAACTTGAGTCAATTACATCACGGCTCGAAAAAATGAAGCTTTTTATTGTGCCCACAGAATTGTCCTCTCTCATTTTTTATCGCAGATAAAAAATCATCGTCGAAATGAACTGTCCCCTGGGAAGTGTTCTGGAAACGAAAGTAAATGCATGAAATGATGATAATGTTAATAACGCGATTTATTGCGTGGAATATTACCGACTTAGGATGACTGCAGGCGTAATTGCACAGAGACATGTTTGAATGGGCCAGCAAAATCCGAACGGACAGGCCGTTCTGTGCGACTGAATTGATTGCACTGATAATTCAGAATTAATTGGCATTAATAATTCTGGACTTATTGAGAGTTTACGGTTGGTGTCAAGGTTCGTCCTGGATTAGACCGCCGTCGATATTGAAAATGCGGATCCATTTGTGTTCCTCTGAATAAAAATGTGCCTCCTCGTGAAAGGATCCAGGAAAAAGCCAGGCACTCGTGAGTGACGCAAGTAAAAAGCCTCATCCGATGAAATTCAAACCCCAGATGGAGGTCGATGTTGAAGATAAAGCGCAGCCACTGAATCCATTTGAATTTTATAAATAAACTTATTCGCCCAGCGGGGCACGAGTTATTGGAGCGGTTTATTAAAACCGTTTGCTTTTAATGAATACCAAACAATTCGGGATAACTTTTCACCAGCGCTGATGAGTCTAATTATGCGTCTGAATTGGGTGCCTCCGCTGATTTCGCTCCGCCGTTTTTGTTTCATCGAGTAGATCCTTTCAATTCAACTACAAACTAGACAGAGTAATAAAACCAAATCTTAAGCTTTTGTAAAAACAGTCCGATGGAAAACAAACCTTTTTTTGTTTGTTTCCTTAAAGATAGTCTCCTCTTCCTGGTGGACAGATGGCGCTTAAGCGGGACGTCGAAAAAACCTCTCCCGACTTGATTTCCATTCATGGTTGGGAGTTTATTATCATGTATCGCGTCATTTCTAATATTTCCTGCGCTGACAGGATTGCTAAGTCGGACCCTGGAAAAATACCGATTCGCATTCGGCAGCAGAAAGAACAAAGGAAGTTTGGAAACAAAGAGCGAAAACTTGATGCTACTCAGGTTCTCTGATTGGTTACATGCTAATGTCCTCAGATCGACAACTCGGTTCTGATTGTTTAGCTCGTAATGAAGGGGTCAGCCGCGATTATTACATCTGCCTCGATGGAACAAAGCGCTGGACCTCGTTGCCTCCCGGTGACGTGGCCAACATTGTTTTGGCTTTCTTGTGTTCGCCTAAGCAGCGACCCGCTCAACCTTGAATTACCAAGCAACGCGTAGGCAGTTGTTGCTAAATCGTCAATTTCTCACATCTCAAATACCTTACAATTGATTGTGCAATTACCTTTTTATAAAACAAGAAAAACATACAATCAGCGCAAAATAAAAATATAAACAAATGTAAACAAATAAACAAAAATAAGCAAGTTGCTTTTTTTTGAAAATTTGAGAAAAGAACCTACTTGAGAAACGGATAAAAGATGAAAAATGCAAAAACAAACAAACTTGTCCTTGGATGTAAATAAACCTGGTCCGAGAAATTTGGTCAAATTTTGTAGGGCGTTCCAGTGGTTTGTCATGGGATGAATAAACAGTCCCTTTGTTTGGCCTTTTAAAATTCGGCTTTAATTCTTGACCGTGCCAGCAGGTAACAAAAATATTACGTTTATCCTGGACTGATGTTTGTAACGAACAAAAAAGGAAAAGGTTGAGAAACTAAAATCAAAACATGAATTTTGATAAGAAGAAAAATGTGGGTATTATAGCATCGAATCGGCGGATCAATTCTTGAAAGAAAGTTCGCAGACGCTTGACAACGAGCGGAATATTTAATCGCCACAACATAATATAGATCATTGCGGGAACTCGGCTGTTCAACTTGTCCTATAGCTAGACGACGGGTCCCTCCTCAACGGCTTCGTCGTTGAGAATATCGCACCTCTGTGGGAAACGTGAAACACGTTACGAAACAAGTTGTACGTTTGACCTGTTGTGACCAAGTTCAGCGGGTTCAGCCACGACTTGTTTCAGCAGGCGCGGCGCTCCGACCGATGCACCTTGCCTGACCTTGAGCCAACCTTGGGTCAGCCGAACCGAAATGGATGAAAAGAGCGTAATCTCGGCGCGATGAACCCGAGACTTGTTCAATTGACAAATCGGCGTTTGACACACTTTTGGGGTTTTTCCTGGCTGTGCCATCCTACTTGTGTCCCCGTTTGAAAGTTACGGTTTTTTATCTCAAAAGACTCAAAAGCCAAGAGAAAGGGAGAAAAAGGTAAATGTTTATCGCGAGGTGAATAACGGTGACACGATAAGCGCTTGGAAAAATGTAAACAATTCGATCGCGGGGTGAAAAATCGAACTCGTTACCTTGTGCGGTTGAAAAAGGTGATTGCAACGTCAGGCTCGGAACATTTTCTTCAGAACAACACTTCTCGAAGCGATTCACCACAGACCCGATTTAAATCCCCACACATCTCTCAATCGGAGGTCCGTAACACAAAAAAAACCTAGCACAAGTTTTGTTCTCACATTGTTTTGACTGCGCGCGACCCGCGAAAATTTGAAAAGCGAGAGCGACGCTCGGCTCGGCGCTCGTCGTAGCACTGAGCAACAGCGCGTGCATTCACCGATTTGATAGACAAACTTTGCTCGCCGGTGAACGCGCCACCGACAAGGATGGAGCGCGCGCCCACGTCGCATCCACGAGAAGGACGCGCTCAGCCGGTAGGAGGGAAAGAGAAAAACGACTGCTGCCGAAGACAAGACGGAGACGACCGAAGGGCGCACGAACATAACCGAGAGAGACGGCCGAAAAAGAAAGGGTGAAAAAAGAGCAACTCGGCGAAGAGAATGCGAGGGAAACCCAGGGATGAACCAACCACCCACTTCGCCCCGCGAATCTCACAACTTTCCTTTTTATGATTTATCGCACAGGTTTTTCAGGGTTAAATGACCGACGAGAGGAGTTTTACATCAAATAAGGACAAACTCGTTTGTAATTCATCAAACATTGCTGTCTAATAATAAAATGATAATTTATCAGTCGTAATATTTAAACTATTTGTCTGTTTCTATTTTTATTAAATTATAAAAATAAGTGTTGAATAATTTGTCGTGCCGAGGGAGATTGATAAGCAATTAATTGGTACCGTTTTTATAATTTCAGGCTAGTTCAATTGCGGAGTTGATTATTATTTATTTTTATCTACATGGTGATTATAGGCAATAATATTATCTTGGCTGTCATTATTTTAGTTATACTTTTTTGTAGGTTGGAGAGAGGATAAAACTCTAACATGATTCTTGCTGGAATTGAAATCTCCCAGATGGGTTTAGGGAAAAGTTTGTTACGTTAGGAGATGATTTTTTTTTTGGGAGTGCCTACTCCAGGATCCTAAACCATTTGCGACCGTGGTATCGTAAAAAGAGCCCGATGCCAGTCGGATCCATGTCGGGTCAGGCTCCGAACTGGCGCCAATGCCGTCTCGTTTCTACAGTGCCCTGGGCTTACTTTCATGGAAGATTTTTTTGTTGCCTGCGTGTCTCATCTTATCACACCGCACCGATTTTAATTTTCGCAACCAAAGAACAACAACAAAATGACTATTTCAATTAAAAACATATTTCCAATTATCTCGCTGCATTAAATTCTCCAACTCATTTACGTCAATCTAAAAAAAGAAACCCGACGAAAACAAAATCCAAAAATAACAGGGAAAAGAACAATTAATTTTTTTTTTTTTTGTTATTTTCGACAACTCATTAAATTGAAAACTAATTTTGTTTCGCCTCTTTATTTTTCAAAAAGTTTCAATTTATTTTCCAATAGATCCGCGTTCAATCTGTGCTTGCAGAGGAATTCCCCCTCGAAGAACAAGACGGGTATCTCGTAGCGATACCGTTTCCAAAATCGTTCGTTTCCTGGAGCTGTGATGTCCACTTGTTCCAGTTGATAACGTCCAGCGAAACGAGCTCGCAACTCATCTTTCAGCTCGTCGCAAAGCGGACAAGGATTCTTCGTGTACAACGTGAGAATTGGCGCAGGTGGCGTAGGATTAGACCTAAATACATGATTCGGATTCATGCGAGAGAAAAAGAGATCAAGATAATTAATTAACGAGTAAATAAAAGCGAGAGGTGTTATAGAGTGTAAAAATAGGAACGAATAAAGTACAAGTATAAACGTTTATTGCACACAAGATCGAAAGTATAACATTTTCGTTCTCCTAAAAGCTTATAAAAATAACAGTATATCTGAAAGTGTACATCCCCAGGTACAGTGATGGAACTTGCACGATAAGTCGGCATGTTAAAACATCCTAGCACATTGCGACGTCTATAACTTACAATTTTTCAATCAGAATTGAAGATGCGCCACCGCCGCCGTTGCAAATCGATGCTACGCCTTTCTCGCCCGGTTTCAGAGCGTGTGCCAGGTGAACGACGATCCTTGCCCCGGACATCCTGCAAATTTAATTGTTCGCATTAGAATAAGCAGGGTTACAAAAATTGGGGTCAAGCTAGTTGATATTCTCGATCAAAGGAAGATCGCTAACCCGATTGGATGTCCGAGAGACACGGCACCGCCGTGAACGTTCACTTTATTGGGATCGATATCTAGTAATTTTTGATTTGCCACGGCAACCAGGCTGAAAGCCTCGTTTACTTCCCATAGCGCGACGTCGTTTTTGCTCACGCCAGCCTTTTCCAGCAACTGCAACCGAAATCGAGTTTACAAACGTCGCTCGAAAATTGTGAACTCTGTTACTTAGTCAAAATTTTATTAATTCATAAAAAAGCTGATATCAAATTTTTATCACCGTAGGAATGGCCAAGGCTGGAGCGATTGGGAAATCGATCGGATCAGTCTCGGCGTCCTGGAAGGCAACAACTCGAGCGAGCGGTTTGAGGTTCAATTTTTGAGCGTTGTCCATCGTCGTCAGTACCAAAGCAGCGGCCCCGTCATTCAACGTCGAGGCATTTCCGGCAGTTACGGTTCCGTTTTCTTTCTACAATGGACGTCACACAATTATAACACCGATTGAGTTATCGCACGAACAATGGATTGTTTCGAAACTAATCAAATTACTTGAAAAACCGTAGAAAGTTTGCCGAACTTGTCAAAGTTGACTTTTTTGTACTCCTCGTCCTCGCTGAAGAGGATGTCGGGTTTCCCTTTTTTCTGCGGCACGCTCACAGGAACCAGCTCCTCTTTGAAGGCATTGTTTTGGTAGGCTGCAGCGCTTCGCTTGTAACTATTTATCGCGTACTCATCCTGCTGATCACGTGTGATGTTCAATTTTTTAGCCGTATTTTCCGCGCAATTTCCCATGTGAAATTTGTTATACACATCTGTCAGACCGTCAAACACGATGCCGTCCTGAAAAGGAAAAGTTCCATTCAAAAGTGCATCATTTATCGCTGGAGCAGATCACTTTTTATTTTTATTTATTATCATCATTTCTTTTTTTTTTTACTTTTTTTAATTTGTATCTTTTCAAAAATTTCCAAAAGGCAAGTAAAAATCGGATAATATTTCCAGAACAAAAGTATAAATTTGGAAAGACCATCTTGAGCCAAGATATTTCACCTCCAATTTCATGCCGCCATATGCTGTTTCTCCTCGTTTTAAATAGTATGGCACGTTTGACATGGATTCCATGCCTCCCGCAACGATCATGTCTTGATGTCCACATTGAAGGGCCTGTGCAGCAAGCATCACGCTTTTCATGCCACTGGCGCACACTTTGTTGACCGTTGTGCAAATTGTCGACTTCGGGAGACCTGATTCAATAACAGCTTTCAAGTTACTAACTGCATTCATTGTTTTAACATCAATTTGCAATCTTATTAAGTTTGTAATTATGAAAGGACGGAGTTGAATTTTTCCAGCGTATCAGCAAAGGAGAATTTAATTAAAAATAAAAAACGAGCGAAAAATTAATGAATGGAACATAAAAAAATAGAAAATCGTTCATTCAAGGCCGTTCATTTAGCTGAAGACAAAATGGATCGAGTTCACACGTCGTTCACGAAATTTGAGACAAAATTAGTTTCAGTAGAAGTTGTCGAATTAACAATTCTGAGACCTGCAAACAGTGTGGCTTGTCTCGCTGGAGCCTGACCCAAATAAGCCTGGCACACGTTTCCCATGTAAACTTCCTTCACTTGTTCCTTGGCAATTCCTGCCCGTTCGATTGCTGCCTGTTGAACAATCAGAATCGTGGATTATGTTGTTCTGTTACGATGTATAGTTAGCTTCTTATTTGCTTATGCTAATAAGCATAATTCAGAACTAATTTTGACTTTTCACGTTTAATTTATTATTCTTGCAATAGAAACTTTGTTATCAAACTGAATTTTGATTGGATTTTAAACTTGGTAAGAAATTAATCTTTTTTTTTTTTCACACAATTATTTACCTGAATTGCAGTCGCACCTAATTTAGGCGCAGGAACAGTGGCCAAAGATCCTAAAAAGGATCCCATTGGGGTCCTAGCAGCACTGACAATAACAACATCGTTCAGTTTTACTTTGCTGCTGAATAATCGTTTTTGCATTGTTGCAATCTGTAAAAATTATTAAATAAATTAATTTTATTAAAGAATCAATTTTCGAAACAAATCAATTTCGTAACAAAATTTTTCATCTAAAAGTAATTAGAAAAAATATTGAAAAAAATTACAGTAACAAGAAAGTAGTCAGTATCGTATATTATATTACAATTAAAAAAAACATTTTATATAGTAAAAGATAAGCATCAACAAACTTACGTGTGGTTGTTGAGCGATTTTCAACATTGTTATCCAGGTGCTCTATAAAAATAAATCAAACCAAAAACTTCACTTTCCTATTAATCAAGAAACGTGTTTAACCCTTTTACTTTCAGGCAATAATCACATATTGTTTAAAATTCTCATAGTTTAGACTTGAACTTTGCTATCAGATTCGTTATCTCAACATTCGCCAGCATTGTAACTGTGTGCAGTAAAAACCGGCTTCCACATCGTTATTTTTACTCACACACCAACAATAACTACTCCAAAATCCTCTTCTATCTCATTCTATCACGAACATAACCTATAACAGATGTCATTCATGATGTTATTGTCACCATTGTCACATGGCGTCCCTGTCATTGAAGCAGTAACAATAAAGAAATATTATTTTTTTACATTAAATTCGAATTAAAAATAAAAATAATAATAATAATAACAATATATAAAAAATCAATCGACTGTCGGGTTAAAACGAAACCTGAATTACCTTCCGTAACTATTGCGGGTTATTAAGTCTCAGCTGACGTTAGTTGACTGTTTTCATTTGCCTGGACAATTGTATTTGAACGCTTTGATTGTTAGGAAAAAAACTTCTTCAGGCAAATTTAGTCAGTTGTTGTTTCATTTTGATAAAAACATTGGTATGTGAAGGCGGAAAATGTGTGACATTGATAAGCTGTCAAATTGATTACTAGCTAAGGAAGACAAATTGTTGATGTAAACAATCAATTGCGTGCTATCGAGATGCCGAAGACTGACAGCGGGAAGGACAGTGTTTACACAACAATATGTCCTACGGAAGCAGAACTAAGTGTCATAACAAACTACATTTTGTGCGGAAAATGTGGTTTGGCTTTCAACAATGAGCCCAGGTATAGAATGCACGACGCCAGAGTTCATAAGAAAATCACCCTTGAGAAAACGAAAGTTGACAACGTTAAGGTACCACTGTCCTGTCAAAGGTTGCATTTATGCAGAAAATGCGGAGAAGTATTTTACAATGATGAAGTATATAAAACAGGTAATTTCAAAATATTAAAAAAAAAGTTTTGTTATTTTATAATCACATTTATTCAATCAAATTTGATATTTAATATTGATATTTAATATTCGATCAAATAAAGGAATAAACGAATAAAATTCATTTATTTATCTATTATTACTATGATTATTTGTAAATTTGAGAAGTTTTTAATTTGTTTTTATTTTCTCCTTCAGCACTACCTGAAAGTTCACGCAGAAAAAATCTATTCCTGTACCCAGTGTCCGAAGAGTTTTTCAACTGAAGCCGCAAGAAATGCTCACGTCAAAGTATGCGGCGTGAATTTTGTCTGCGTGTGTCAAAAGGTTTTTAACTCTTATGAAGCCTTGCTCACGCACGCTAAAAGAAGTTCTCATATTGTGGACGCAAAATACAAAACACTCATAGGGTATGTGTAGTTGAAACTAAAAAAGTATATTAACAAAAATTTAATTCAATTAAAACTGTAAAATATGTTTGTTTTTCATTTTTAATTTTTGCGTTTTTATTAAAGGAAAAACAGCGGCTTGAAGGATCCCCCAAAGCAACCGTCTTATGTTGTAATATCAAATGGAACTGATCCTATTTATCATATTCAAGCACCTGCTCAATTAACTCCAGTTTATCTGGTTGTCGGCTCAGCGCCAAAGGTTACGTGTAACGTAGGTGTCCAAACCGAGGAACATAAGAAGCCTCGAAAATTGGCAAGTGCCTGGCAACGAACAAAAGATACAAGAAACAAAAAAACTCAACACACACAGACGAATTTAATACCAAAGAAAAAGAGGCACAAAAAAAGCATACAGACACAAACTATCAAGTCGGTGAACAAATCGAAGCCAACCAGCGTTCCTGAAAATATTTTTTCTGAAAATCCTTTACCTTTACATGATGTTGGATTGCAGGTAAATTATTATAAAATATCCAACAATTTAATTGTTGAAATAATTTAATAATGATTTTTCTCAAAATTTTGTTTTAGGATTACTGGGAAAATAAAAAAATGAACAGCACCCAGACATCGGAGGATGATCCTTTTTTGAACGAGAATAATCAAGTGAATCTGGATAAAATATATGAAAGTTCCAGTGAAGGTTACCATAAAGGTATATATATTTTTATCAGTGCTGAATTTTATTTATCATTAAAATATATTTCTAATCTTGCTATTTGATTTTTTAAGGAGTTTCAAGTTTAGATCCTTTGCTCACCGAAGACACGTACCGAAACAATCTGAAGAATTCAGGAATTAACAATAGCAGCAGCATTGAAACTCAAACAGAAGCAGAGTACAACAAATTGTTTGATGATTCGGACGAATTGTCTTCTTACTTTGTTTCCAGTGCTAATAACGAAACACAAACGACAGAAGATTTCGATGACTTCGAGCCAATGCATTTGTACAGCAACATGTACACTCAGACCTGCGACGACATCTTCTCTACGTCTTTGAGCCTCGCTGATATTCAGACTCAGACAGCTTACTCGCCAGGTTCTGAAACTGAAACCAAATCTCAGGACAAGTCCGAATTTCATGATCCTGTGTCACACCACATGGAAACACAAACTAATCTGCTACACATGTTCGATGATCTCGATGAATAAGTATTGTATAAATTTGTTAAATACATTTATTTATTGGTATTTTAATAAAGTTGAATAGCCAGGTGCTACATATCAAGATTTTATTTGACTTGAAGAGTTTTTTTTTTAAATAAACGATTAAAATGGTATACATGGCATGAAACTTGAATTAAATATATTGTACAACGAGTGATCCGCCGAAGTTGGATCGGTGGAGTGGCAAAACAGTAACTGTACACATGAAACGAGCAATGATAAACGTAACATAGTGTCGCTTTGGTTCAACGAAACAAATTAACAACGCTGTTATTTTTTCGTCTGCACTTTGCGGTTTTGTATACAAATCTAGAGAACAATAAGTTGTTCGTGCTAAGCACGAAATCTATCTATGAAATCAGATTTAAAAAAGCACCGTCTGAGATGTGGCGATGAGATGTTGGTGTGAAAGCTCTGTGATTGTTGCAATATAATCAGTCCGGGATCAATAACACCGTAATGTTAAAAACTTTCGGAAAGGTGCGTTCGTTGAAATAACATCGAGATAATGTGCTACGATGACATCCAAAATCCTCGATCGGAGGAGCAAACAATCCCGTTAAGTTTTGTATATAAAAATATAAATGTTCCCTTTCTGTATAATCAAAACCTTTCGGCGTGAAAGGAAATCATTCCTGTGATTTGCATGACCGAACGTAAAATTTTGGCCGTTCGTTTAATCAACGATTTTGTCCATCTCAGGCTCTATGTACAAAAAGCATTATCACAATGTCGAAATTCACTTTTTTTGAGTATCATAGAGTAATAAACTATTACCTATCTGAAAATTGACTTTTGATGAAAACATTTTGTGTTCGTTCTTTTTTTTTTTTCAAATAGAAACTTAGGAAAGTAAAATTGCAACATAACCGTAGGCGCCTACTGGATAAACCAAATTTCAGTTCAGGACCAAATTAATGTACAGCGTAGGAACTCGGTGACAAATAGCGAAAGGTCGGCTGGATTTGTTACAACGCTGGTCCTGCGGCATTGTCTTCTTCGAAGTCAGGCAAATATTCTTTGGTCCGATCTTCTATTCTGTTCATATTTTCCAGAGTTGACGCGAGCATTCGAAGATTATTCACACCAGACATTAATTGTACTAAAAAAAGTTATTAATCTCAATTAATAATTCTTCTTTGTCATGACTATAAATCGTTAATTTTGTTACCTAAGAGAAACCTCAGCCGACGTTGCAGCAGCTTTGAGATCCGTAGCCACACCAGCAATTTTCTTATCAGTCGAGGCGCGACTACATTCGCCATCCTCAAATCCTAGGGCTAATCTTAATTCAGTATTCTCTAGACGCAACATTGATATTTCATCCTGTAAGAAAATAAATTGTATCAATATAGTTTGACTGTCCAATCTTTCTTTTGTTCTTGGCTTCTTTGAAATTGTGACTTTACCGTCAAAGAATCAATGTCTTTTTGTAAGATAGCTATTGTACTTTCAGCATTAATGGCCCTTTTTGTGCTTCTTTTCAAATTGTCTTCTACTTGTTCTATGGTCTTTTCTAAACTTTCCTCGTGGTTACTCAGTCTTCTGGAAGACAATTCTGATTCCAACGTTTGTATTCTGAAATTTGAAATTGCATCAATTTGTCTTCGTTCGTTTTACTGTTTGCTTTTAAATGAATCAAGTTCCTAGGGCGACAAATCCAATTGCTGAGTTTCTGCTCACCTTGATAATCGTTCGGCAGCCAGTCGTCGTGAAATCTCGAGTTCTCTTCTTAACATTTCATTTTCAGTTCTCAACTGTAGTAACAAATTTGCATTCATTAATTTATATTAAAACAGAAGCAAATGACAATCAATATAAATAAAAGAAAATTACTCTCATCTCTGGTGATTCGACAGAATTTGAACCTGATCTATCGGTGGGCATCTGTCCTCTATTGCGAATCGGTCCGTCGTTTAAAAAATCTGGTAATGACTTTGTTACATTTGGAGGGATATTGTTGGCTGGACAATCGTCTGCGTTTGCCCCACTTGGCGCAGAATTAGATTCCGCTGCAGGTACTTGAAGATCAAATGGAAATCCTAAAACATTAACACATAATGAGATAAGAACAAAAATAATTCATTTTTTGTTACAAATTGAAAATGAAATTTCAATAAACTTTTTAACTTCTTAGAATTAAATTCTAATAAGATAATTATTATCTTAAAGGTTCGAATTTTAGATTTGAAAAGATTTACTTTGATACGTTAAAACTTAGAAGTGATTTTAAAAAAATTAGTTCAACCTAAAGCTTCTAATGAATTGACACGTTGATCATTTCTTTCAAATCGCTGAAAATCAATCTCGGAATCAGAAACGTTTGGCGACGGTTGGTCCCTGTGTCTTCTGTTGAGATAATCAGTCAAATCCAAAGACAAATCTTGCGGTCCCTCAGGATCGCTTTTCAT
Source organism: Trissolcus basalis (assembly GCA_025266255.1). Taxonomy (NCBI): domain Eukaryota; kingdom Metazoa; phylum Arthropoda; class Insecta; order Hymenoptera; family Scelionidae; genus Trissolcus; species Trissolcus basalis. Next base: position 67,824 of record JAAMPD010000751.1, on the reverse strand, counting down.
GGCATTTCTTTTCTCTACGCTGTTCAGAGCAAAGTCTGGCAGGTTGTCCATGTCGGGAACAGACACCGCTGCCTCATCCTGGTTCATGTAACACTGCTCAATAACCAGGTGGTCTTGTACAAAATCTGGCAATTTTGTGGGATTGCGAGGGTACACGTTCGCCTCGCCGCCCAAGTTAAGATCTGACGAAGAACGGTGTGTTGCAGGGTACACTTTAGGCCTCGCTCCACCGTATGCATGGCTGTCGTTTTGCTGCAGGAAGTGTTTGAAACTGAAGGAAGAATTGTCAGCGTTACGGGGAGCATCTGCAAATTGAAAAATATATTAAAATATCAATAAATAAATATAACATGATGAATTTATTCACCAAATAAATAGCAAACTCATAGATACAAAATCAAATATCGAATAGAAAAATTTTTCTATGGTAATAAAAATTCAAACAAAAACAAAAAAAAAAAAAATAAATAAAAAATCTCCACATTCTGAAGAAATGAGTATTTTCAAACCAATTTTTTAAATTAAGATTAACAATTTACGGGCATTTTTTACACGGGGGAAGATTGCGTGCAGTGCAAAATTTAATTAGCAGTTATCTTGAGGAGTTATTTATAGTTGCACTCAACATGTCAAGTTGATAAAGAAAAATCAGGGCAAAATTAAAACAAAAACAAAAGAATTATTTTTACGTCAATTAGATGAGTTGGAAGTTTTTGTTTTAAAAAGAAATTACAATACAAACAATTCTTTGATTGATGAATAAATGATCAATGTCATATACTGATTGTCTAAAATATGGAATTCGAAGGATCAGCTGATGCTGAAATTTCGGTTGTCAAAGGAAAATTAGTTGAATTTTTGATTAATAAGACATAACCTTTGTGATTGGGATCCCTTTGACGTTCTCTCGAGTTGATTTGACGCTTGAGTTCTCTCCGGCGCCTCGTCCGCGGGACCAAATTCGACGAGTCAAGACTCGAAGCGTTTTCCGTCTCATCCGAGGAAGAGGACGAGGATGATGGGAATCGTCTCATTTGCTACAATTCGCGAGTTCGACAGGTCCAGAGCCAAATCGTTGGTCGTCGTTTTGGTATTATTTTTATTGCTTCATTTGACATCCGAGACTAAGTTCATGTTCCATCGCCTTTTCGCTCTCGTATCCCCTCCAAGTCAATGAATTCTAGGGAATTCGAGCCGACAAATTGGCAAGATTGAACAAAACTAAAACCACTGAAATATAGAAATACTGGAATGGGACACTGCCTATCTTCAACGTAAACAGAAAATGAGCCTGAGACAGAAAATCTTAGTTAGGTTGTCATTGTCGCATTGCACAGCGCTTGCGCATTACAGTTTAATTCACGTGTTGTACAGTACCTTTAGAAAGTGAAGTTGATAAATGTGATTGAATTTCTTTAATAAGTAATTGATATAATTTATTTGAAGAAATCTATAAAATTAATACTTCGTAAAAATAATAGTATTAGTAGAAAAATTGGCAAGGCTGCGAAATCGACTCAATTGTTTGTACGAATTTTCAATGCGCACCGGGCGAACTGCGTCTGAGATCTTGATTTTGAATACAAAAAATGTTATTTGTTATGAATTTATCTTCGGCGCAATGGCATATATTTTTTTTTATTTCAGCGCAATTGCATGGACGCAGAATTAGGCGGAACTGCACATGGATTTAGGCGCAACTACATATGAAATTATCTCATCCGGCGCAATTGACTATCACCCGACATAAGGGTCATAACATAACATAACATAAATCAGGGTTTGAAGATTTGCACTATCGAACTTTCTGATTGGACTGTAGACAAAGAATGACATACAAGTAGAACGCTATCTTTGTTAGCTCGCGTTTCCAGCGCCAGTCCCCATTCCATTATTTCTTTATTTCAGTAACTAAAACGATCAATGCAAAATATTGGTGGAATTGATTGAAAAAATTCAACATCCTTTGAATTAGAAAAAAATAATCTTTTAACTGAATTGATCCATTCAGCAGTTGTTTCACAAATAAAAAGGTTTTCAGATCAATAAAACCTCGTCGGAAACAGCAAATGATTGTTGTATATTTGTATAAATATTAATATATACACGGTCGTCTTATAAAAATATCTACTAAAACAATGATTGTATCGGCGACAATTAACAATGCGAATGTTCGAACGCTCGTACAATTTGTCAATCATTCGGAATACCCAATTGAACTATAATTATATAATACTTATCGCGTAAACTTTTGACATACATTGCGAGTATCAGACTTTGTATCGGGGCTCAAAGAGCTCCAAGTTGTGCTGGAACACCGTTCCAAGGTTGACTTTGATTTAACAATATCACTAGCTTGACACATTTTGACAATTTTATAGTGCTCGCTTATCAGCGAGTCCACCCATCGTTCTAGAAAAATCCCGGTCTCGTCGCCCTCGAACAACCCCGAGCGTGCTGTCATGTTGATCCCCAAAGAATCCAGCAGTTTTCTCCATTTCTCGTTGACATCCTTGACCTGATGATACGGACCAGAGAGTCCGTTGTGAATTTCCCTGGCCCTTTCCGAGGTAATTTTTTTGTTCTTCCAGTACGAGAGGGGAGAGACAAGGAAATTCAGTCGAATCACTGGTTCATCGTTGGCCACCAGGAGCAGATGCCAATTTCCTATGACTAATTTTTCGTTCAGCTGTGGACGAATGTGTCCTATCTGAAAGAACAAAACCGATAAATATTCCATTTGAATTGTTAAATGATAAATATTGTTTACATGTTTTTCAATCCGGATTCGAGTTATCAATTCTGCGAAATGATAGAAAATATTTTATCTTATCACAAGGGAAAATTGTTTGAGGATATAATTTATTATGAAAACAGTGATATTGTACTAGTTCGTTATTTCACTGACGTTATTGAAATTATGAAATTTACCAAAGAGCCGTCATCCAGTTGCAATTGGTTAACATCTGCCAAATGTCCGTAGGGGTCGACCCAAAGCACAGTGAGATTCACAGGCAAAGAGAGCGCGCCGTCAAATTCGTAAGCCAGAACTGGGCTCGAGAGTGGTCCGATTCCACCGACAAAATTGCGGAACGTCTGTTCTTTCTGATCATAATCCGTGTTCACTTGCAGTACCACAATGTTGTCCATCCAAACCTTCGTGGCGGACAGATGCCCGCTGACCTTGGCAAAAATTTCCATCTCCTCTGGAAACTCATTCTGTTCTGTTGACGATTCAAAAACATGTACCTTTCCTTTTGATCGGACCAGGAACCCTCGGAATCTGTTCTCCCTAAAGTATGCATGACTATCGATCACATTTACCGCGACATCGGGCAGTCCAAGACTCTGAAACGAAAGTCTAGCAATGGAATCTATAACCGTCATAAGAACGTCGTCGTTCGGAGGACTGAGATCCGCGTGGTGGTACAAACTTTGCCAATAGGCGTCGTAGCCTTTGGCAATGGCAGTTCTGTTTTTCGAGTCCGGGTAGAGCCAGGTCTCGATTCTGTCGATGATTCTTTGATCAATCACCGGCTCGAACTTGCGAGCGAAGAACAAGTTGCGTTCGGCCATGTTGCGGATGCGTCCAAAGTCGTCGACCTTGAAGTCGTTCGGGCTGCAGCCGCACCAGTCGACCACAGCTTTGTATTGGCACTTACAACCCAACTTGCGCTTCCAGTTGGTAACGTGTAAATTATTGTCTACGTAAGTGTCGCAGAAGCGCGAGTTCCGGAGAACCGTGTGAAAGAACGATTCCGCTGGGAGGAGAGTGTACTCGAAGATCTTCAGAAGTTCGGAGACCATCGGGTCTGGATCCGGGTCGGAGACGTACTCCACAAAGTCTCGACTCAGGGCCACCCAGTCGCTCCCACCGTCGACCTGAATACCTGAAATCGAATAATTAGGTCAGACGATTGTTTGCCAGAAAATGTTGCGAATTAAATGATGCGAATAATTCTGCTTACCGTAAGGCAATTTTCGGTCCCCTACGCGCCACATTCTGGCTTCACATTCGACAAACGTCTTGTCCAAGCCCTGCTTGGAGATGAAACGTTGAACCTCCCGTCCATGTGATTTGACAAAGTTCATACCTTTGTTAGCGGTGAGGAACTCGACTAGAAGCTCATTGCTTTTGACAGGATAATCTGACTCTGACAGATTGATTAGGAAATCCCAGTCGTTGTTGTAAGAAAGCAATTGTCGCGCGGAGCTCAGGAATGTGCTCAACAGACTAGCGCCTCCCCAAATACTCGCCCGGCGATTGTCTCCTTTCGCGACGTAAATATTCTTGTACTTGCATTTGTTCTCTACTTCTAACATCTCACGGTACATATAATCTTGTCTCTGAAAAATTAATAAAGTTCCGTATAAATTAATTATTCATAAAACAGATACCTCGTTCTATGTATTATTTTTATTCAATCATTTTCACATGCACGACAGCTTTCAATTTGAAATTTTCAATTTAGTAAGAACAGGATGAATTACCGCATCAACATGAATATAAAATAGATGTGCAGGGTGATAAAGAATACGAATGAGACGTTTGACTTGGCGACTAGCTCGACCGTTCACGGTCAATAAATATGCCACTCGTGCTTGTCGCTCGTTCAAATTAGCCGAGCTGCAATTTCTTGCTTCCTGAGGTTTGAATCCTATAATGAGAAAATTGTCACGGCTTCACTTTTCAACAAGTTCTGTCAGGTGGATTTTAGTTTTTTTTGTGTCCATTCAATCGGAAACTCACTTTGGATTCCAGTTGAGAAAACGTTAATTGTCAGATACCCTCCGCAAGATTGCTTCGAATCTCCTGGGCATTTCATGTTGCAACTCGAGTCAGGCAATCGTTGCAGTTGAGGAGGTTCTTTGATTCCGCAAAAACATTCAACTCTGTAACACACAAAAACACAACCAAATCAATTAATCAATCAGAATCAGCAATAATTAATTAATTCCAAGTTCAACAAAAAACAATAGTTTGCTTACGAATATTCAACTCCAGAATAAGGGAATCCCGACTGTAAGCAAATTTGAGCGCAGCGAACAGGCGAGTTTGTGCTTTTGAGAACAGTGTAATAACCAGACAAAGTTCTCATTGTCTTGTCGTCCTTGAAACAGCCAAGGTTTTTCGGGCTATCCTTGAAGCCCTGGGAGTGCGGACAGGAAGACTTGAGTTTGACAGGATACAATAAACCTTGCTGACTAAGGCACGTCACGTTGACAATGCGTTGTTTGCAGTACTGAGTTTGCGCTCGAGTCACTGCACTCACGGCTTCTCTGCTGGTCACCTCGCACATCGGTGTAAAGGATAAATTTTTTCTATCCAGTTTTACCCGGGTGCGATTGTGGGCACTCTGCAGAGTTTTCGCTGAGTTGGACTGTTTGTCCGGGGGCAATTTGAGCTGACGAGTCCCAACTGGAAGACCCTCATCTTCCTCCAGTTTAGAAAAGATCTAATGAAAATAAAAACAGAAAATCATAGTCTCATAGTGATTGACAAAATTGGACCAATAACAAGGTGCAAACTAGGTCGAAGTTAGGTTCGAGTTAAATTTAAATTGTTCTTAATTCAGCCATTATATAATTAACTCGATCATTATTAATAAAATAATCATCATAATTAGGCCGGGTAATCGAGTGTGAAAATGTCAGTTGACGGTCATTTTCCAAGGGAGGGGAGAACTATTGTTTGCCGTTTCATTTGACAGATATGAATGAATATAATCAATTCTACCATTGTTTACGAACGCGGGGGAGAAAAAAAAGGTCTGAAGGTTATGTTCTAGCCCTACCTCGTCGGTCCGCTGTCTGGCGAGGTCCCGGTCACCATTGTCCAACGCAAGGAACACATAAGCCAGGTAAACCTGCGCGCACAATGTGAAAACGCCGAAGACAAAAAATATCCGATACTTTTTCAAACAGCTCGATGAGCGATTGTCCGACATCACCCGCATCACCACCATGTTTCCCCCAACTGAACAACACTGAAATCAAACGCCAGCTCGTCGTTCCCTCGTCCAACTGCTGCCAACCTTCCCTGCGAAAATGTCCCGTGGTAAACAAACAATGAAAAGTTTGTAAACAAAGATCAGCGTGCGCGCACGCGGCGGGCGAGCGCAGCGCCATCTGTGCTGTCAGTAGCATTTTCAGACGGCAACAGTGGCGACGTCGCCGTGAGTGGATTCGGTCGCAAAACACGCGATCGGCAAGTGTGCAACTTGGTCTACGTGCCCAGCGCGTTGTGTTATTTTTTACGGCGGTTGAGCGGAATTGCGGTTGAGAAAAAGGGAGCGACGCGATGTCGGGGGACGTTTCGATGCCACAGCGCCTCTGAGTTCGTGTATACGGAGGGATGACCAGTCGGCGCGACGCGGTTCCACGGCCTGCCGCGTAGGACGGTGTCCGCGGGGGAGCTTGTGTGCAGCGCATACAGCCGACTCCGAATCGCGAGTACCTAAGCCAGCAGACGGCCGAGCAGCCTCCAACGACCTTCGTTTCGGGTAGGTTATTCAACCCCGCGGCGGTCCCCGCGCCCCGCGCCTTCGCCATTTTCGTCGCGCTCGCTCGCACCAGACGGAGGCTGAGTGAAAAAAAAAAATTCCCCTCCCCGTTGCCCCTCGAGTTCCTTGTCATGATTTTAACCCCTCACTTCGGTTTGCCTCTTTGTTCGCGTACAAAATCTATCGATTCGCCTTTTTGGGTTAGGTTCAGCTATTTTTGTTAGGCCTTTTTGTTTTCGTACGTTTTTTTGTCTCGCGTTAAGTCTTGCACGTCATTACACATTGTTGCAAGGTTTCACTCTAACCCATTCACCGTCGCCCGTTTTTTCTGTCGCATTGTTTTGACTGGTTTTGTTTTATTTTGATTTGTCCGTCCCATTATTTTGTTTTCGTTTTTGTTTTCTCTTCTTTTTTCGTTTTGCCCCGACTTTCTTTCTCTCTCCGATCGGATAAATTTTAATCTCCAAAGGTCATGTGCTCGCGCGCGTGTGTACACTTGCGTGGTAGATATAGAAATTTGTAAGACGGAATTTCGTGGCGAAAATGAACAGATTTGCATGACACTTTGTGCGACTTTGAATCCCCGGTGTCGGCGGTTTCATTTTTCATCGAGAGGTCCCGTTGGAATCACGTGTGCGAGCGAACCTTTTTTTTCTAGTCACTCACTCCGGCCTTGCTTGTTAAACAAAAAACAACGTCGAGTTTGTGCGAAAACAATTTGGTGTCAACACAAAGCGAGACCAATTTTTTCTTCCACCGTGACTCCTGTGGATGGTTGGAGGTTATGTAAGAGGCGAGAATCAAAATATCTGGGTTAGGTTAACGTCTCCTCGACAAACGTCACAAAATCCAAAAAGTCTCGAGAAACTGTTATTTCATTTTGTTTTTATTTCTCACTCGTCCTTGTTTGTTCGTTCCTTTTGTCGATGGCATTTGAAAATTGTAAGTAACGTTAGTTTCGACTTGTCAAGGCAGATGACGTAATATTTTTGTAATGAAAGAAAGAAAGAAAAAAAAACAGTTGATCCATCAACAAAGCAAAAAGACAACGGAAGATTCGCATGCAGTAATTGTATAACGCTCAACTGTTCACACGTTAACTTAACTAAACTAATTTGTTTATTAATTGCATTCAACTGTCCGATTATATTCACATCTGTTGGTCAATAAATATGCAACGGAATTTATATTTATGCTTTGAATTGTAATGCGACGATTGCATTTTGTTTGTATGCAAACATTTTTGAGTTTGAGGTTAGAACTAATTCTAAACAATAAGGAACCGACAGGAAAACAATAAACTCGAAAAGATATTTACACGTGTAAATGTAAAAATAATTCACTCGAATTATCTGGGGGGCTGAAGAAGTCCAAAAAAAAGTAGAACAAAAGAGACGTTTGAAAGTGAACTGAAAAGAAACATTCAGTTTGATGGTTTCTCAAAAGATGAATTCATAAAAAGGGTTTCCAGTGACTCAACTAAAATTCCAATTCCAGTACTTTTCCAGTTAATTTCAAGGACAGTCGAATTTCAAGTTCCTTTTTTGAGGAATTCATTGACGCACTTGCAAACGTTTTATTGTGTCAGTTTGAAGATATATTTAATTGGTATTTTTAAATATGTTTTCGAAACATGGTTTATTTAATGTGTACTTATGAAAACATTATGTTTTTGTAGTTTGTTAAGAGCAGATTATAATTTGGATTGAACTTTTGCAGTGAATAAATTTGAGCGGTGATGGGAGCAAAAGCGAGTAGCGTGGCACAGTCAACCGGGGGCACAGGACAGCCCTCAGCCGGAGGCAATGAAACGACAATGCAGGGATTCTCGATCCTGCGATCGCTGCCAGGTGGAGTGAGCATGCTGCAGCACCAGCAGCAGGCGACGCAGTCGCAATCCTCGCGAGTCTCCGGGGACAGCAGACAGCGGGCACGTTCTATGAGTTCGGTGCCCGACCTATCTTCCGGCGAACAAAGCGGCGTCGCCAACACCTTAGATGTAGGAGTCGGCCAAGCGTTAGGTTTAGCTCAACTCGACACGGACGATCTCGATGACGAGACCGGCAGAGTCTACGCTGCTCACAGCTTGCCTTCACACATTTGGTCCTTGAACGGTACGTTCAACGGTAATTATCGTTCCTATGAATTTTCTACATTTTGATCAGTGTTAAATATAGAATAGGTAGATGTGGTAGAACTGGTATTAGAAAAAAAATTACATCTGAGTCTGGGTGGAAGGTTGCAGAAAAATTAACGTTCTCAGATGTGGTATTTTTGCTGGTATGTGAACTCATTACTTTGACTTTTCTTATTGAAAGGAGTATGATTCTGTTTCGTTTTTTTTTTTGAAAGTCGCAATTAGCATCCAAAGGAAAACACAAAGCCGATGATGAAATCGCACAAACGGCAGAATTCTGAAAATTAATAGAAACTCTTGAATGACAAGTTGTGAAACGTTTCGTTTGTCACTTGAAAACGAGAAAATGTGATTTGTTTTTAATTTTGTTTTAATTTTGTTTTGTTGCTGTTGTTTGGTAAAATTTTCAAACGTTGTATTCGAAAAGTCAACGTTTTGCGTCGGTGAAATATATGCATGGTATGCGAGTCGGCTTTATCTATCGTTATCATAATTGTGTAAGAACTAAATAATAACGATATCAATTGTATAAAAAGTGTCAGCGCTCGAAATAGGTGTATTGTTACCTAAACAAGAATAAATTGAGATTCCAGATGAATCGCGCGTTATTGTAAAAACAATATGGATAACTTTTTTTTGAACTTTTTATTTGTAAAAGAAAAAGTAATTGTCATAACCGTTCATTATATTATGCGCACTCGAGTAGTTTCATTCAATTGACAAATTAGCAACTTTGTAGTTTATTGTTTATTATTCGCAACGGTAAATGCTTAACATTTTTTACAATATTATTTACAGGCATAAAGAACAACTTACTACAAATTAACAAAAAGCTTTTCCGATCATTACATTTTCCGCATTTGTCATCGGGACAAAAGAAAGAGAGAAAGTAAAAACATCTGAATGGAATTTTCTGTGTCTAATATCGACCATAATGATAGCTTATCACGATCACGAAGAACATGAAAAATGGATTTTATCAAAATAAAAACGTTTCCTCTGCAATCAGACCGATTTGAATAAAATCAATTTCGGCTCCAATGAAATAAAACTGATTATATAAACGAATCATTTCGATGATGGAAAAAGTTTTGTATTCCACTCATTAATAAATGCGTTTATTGTACAATGAGAAAACTGACAATATGATTGTGATTTGGTGACAAATGAACTTGGTGTACGAGGGTGGGGGGAAAAAAAAGATAGGTTATAACTAATTTGCGAGAAGCACGCGGTGTAACTTAGAGGGGCGGTCAGATTTTAGCGCATGTTGTATGAGTAGTTGGCTTGGTAACCGTGTATGTTCAATCAATGACACTGTACACGCTGCAAACGTCAAAGACTTGGCCTTGTCGTGTTTGTTGTTTACGGGCACTGACAGTTTTCGGCGAAATGTCATCGCCTGGGTTAAGTTAAGAGCGGATTCCCCCCTCGACTATGGGAATCGTCGTGAGCTCATGCCTCAATGACTCCGAAACCGAAGTCGTGCCGACTCACGTCGTCCGTCGAGTTTTTTATGGTACAAATAACTGGCGGCATGCAATTTGATTAATTACAACAATTAATTGATTTTTTCGTGTTTATTCTGTTGTAGGACTGAAGTGCCCAGTATGCTCTAAATTTATTTTACCGGATGACATAGAATGTCACCTTGTTATGTGTTTGACAAAGCCTCGGCTCAGTTACAACGGTGAGTTATGATCTATTTTTTTGTTCGCTAAGCAAAAAAGAGAGGGGAAAAAAGTTATTCATGTCAGCTTGTTTTTTTTCCAGAGGATGTGTTAGCGGATGAAAAAGGTGAATGTGTTATTTGCCTCGAGGAATTGCAGCCTGGAGACGTCATAGCACGCTTGCCATGCCTGTGCATATATCACAAAAAGTAAGAAGCTTCTTTCGGGCTCTGATTTACCTTTGAGTTATGATGCCAAAGAATGGAGTGGTCATCAACAGATTTCATCATCTTTATGATTCATGAAGTTGGTGTCTTTTGTGAAACAAATGCTCCAGTTTGAATCATTTATTACTCTGATGAAGAGAAGGAAAATTGTATTTACGAAAACGGTCGGATGAGATGGTTGTACGCGAAGCGTAATAAGTTGATCTATATTTATATGACTTGAGTTCAAACGAAACCAAAAAGTTTGTTTTAGAAACAGCGCGGAGAGTATCTTGGTTACACTTTTATTGGTTTCGCGAAGACGTTTCTATATTTATCTGGTGGAGAAATGCTAACTTGTGCTTTATTCGCCACAGTTTAATTGACGTTATAAAGTTTCTAGGGTAAATTTGATGTACGAGTAGTAGAATTCAAACGAAAGTTGAACCATGTCCAACGATCTTTGAGAATTTATTGTTGTTTTCAAAGTTACGTCTCCGACACAGATTCGTATTACGTCTGGGAGACCGTTTTTGTATCCTATTTGTGTGTTGTTCGCACCAACCTCACTTAATTTATTGATCTGTTTAATCAATCAATCGAGCAGTAAATAATTGAATGATCAATAGTTTAATTAATAAATGATCGTCTTTTGTCTATTTTCAGTTGCATCGACAGATGGTTTCAAGTTAATCGCAGTTGTCCGGAGCATCCAGGAGATTGATTTGCGTTTGATTTTGGAACTAAGAGTTGCACCTGAAAAGAATGAATCGTTGACTTGCAAAGTATCGTTGATGGCAATCGGAAACGAAAACCTGAATATGCAAGGACACAAAAGCTAACAGGAAAAAGACGATAAAAATGGACAAAAAAACAGAAAACTAGTCAAGGTGGTCGCTAGTCCGCGATGGGTGACTTGAGTTGGTGAAAAAGCTCAGCCGACGAACACAAAAGACAGCTCGGATTCAATGCAATTCAACATGTGGACTAACAATTGTGAGGGTGTCATTCTGTCAAGGGGACACGATAAACAAAACAAATTTGCCATACGATTCAACGATCAATGTTATAACATGAATATATCTACCATAACCCTTAACTGCTCTTTCGCTAGCGCCCCAATTGTACCATACTGATAAAAGCAAAAAACAAAGTTCACTTAGTTTCAACATCTTCAACTCAGTTTAAGTTGATCGGTTGTACGTCTCCACACGCATATGTTCGCGTTGAAGAAAAGGAAATTGGGTGGACAAACAGGACTTGGTTTCGCGATCTCTATACGTTTAACGGGACTAACTTTCGTTGTTTGTTGAAACACAAGTAAATGGGATATTTTTGATACTTTCATAACGAAGAGCTACACCCGAATGCGTTGGTTTCAAACAAAGAACGTGCGACAACCCGATTATCAAATCATTTACGATTGCGGCGACACTTTCCTTTTCTTTGGCACTTTTACCACTCTTTATTCATGTTTCTCTTCGTGTTATTGATGTGTAATGATATTTAAAGAGAGAATGAGTGTATGAGTCAGAAAGTAAGAACGTACGAGAGAAAGTGAGAGAAAAAAAAAACAGAAAACAAAAGAAGCCCTTGCTGTTTGTGTTTTTGGGTAGTTTATCGGGCTTTCGTAAAGTTTTATATCGCGGAACTATGTTAAAGACAAGCAGCCTTATTGGACTTTGCTGATAGACACTGATGGAGGATACGTAACTGGAGATTGATAATCATTGTCGTTGATTATAACTATGTTACTAGAGAATAAGGGTATTTTTTAACAAAAAACTGCAACAAATGAAAAAAAAGCAAAGCGTTTTTCTATACACGAACGATTGCCGTGAACAATTTTGTAGTTCAAGGGTGACGTTAAGTTTTTCGTCTTTATCAATATTATTGCGAGTACAGTTATCAATGCGTTTTTTATTAGTTATTAATTGCCAGGTTGCTGGTCTTTAGCAATGAATTCATTTTTTATACATATACATATATATATACATACATATATATATATATTATGATATTGTATCCAAGGCTATGTGCTTTCTAGCAAAAGTTTTTTGGGAATTTACGCTTCTTGAGAGCTGATGAGTTTTTTTGCTTTCGTCAAACAAACGACGTTCGTTTATTTTTGCAACGAGGTGGGTACACCAACGACAGACTGAGTACCAATAAATGATCCCATTCGCGATCAGCATTAGGACTGCTACCATTGTTTAATCTTTTTTGTATTATTATTATGTGTCAATCAGATTAACGTATTATGTTTAATTAACGCGTTAACTTTAGTACACACGGTCGTTTATTTGTATTGAGTTGTTGATGCATTCACCGCGAGCTCAAAACGCGATTGAATCGTAGAGACTTTAATTTTACTGTTTTTCATTTTGGTTCAAATCAATTCGAACTTGAATTTAATTTGTACATTGTAGATGATTAATTTTAATTTTAGGAACGAGCTTTTTTTTAACGATACACAAAAAAACACCAGGTGCTATTAATCTAACTATTCGTCGTATTTAACATCTTTTCTGAAAGATTTTTGCCAGAAAAAAAAATTTGTAAAAAAATTGAGTAATCGTAATCGTTTTATGATGGATGAGAGTTTTATATATATACATAAAATTTTTAAATCTAATCTTTAGTTTTCATTTGGAATTATTATTTGTGATTATTATTTTTTTTTAAATTAATTGTTATCGATGATAATTATGCATCCGAAGCAAAAAATGTACATATAATTTATCGCATTGAATGCTTAAAGACTACGTAGAATTGTTTTGTTTGAGAACTAATTGATTTTTATGATGAAAGACAAAAAGTGCAAGTCAAAATTGTTATTTTGAAAATGAAGTGTAAACAAATGGTATACATTTTCATTAATCTTTAAGACACTTCGTGCATGTATATTTCTTTTAATTTTTTGCTAATTTTGTAAATATTGAATAAATTTTGTATAAAATGATGAAGCAAACATTGAAAAATTACAAAAAAATGGAAACCACTTATAGAGATAGAGAAAAATGGAACGTGAAAAGATGTCATTCTAAGAGGATTTGTCTTTTTAGTTACGTATTATTACTTTCTGGTAATCAATTTAGAACTTGACAATTTTTCGAAAAAAATGGAAACCACGAGACTATAATGAAATTAAACAATTTAAGTCACTTCTTTTGGACAATGTTTGCACGTTCACCGGAAAAAGTGTGTGACTTTTATTGAATAATTGTAGTTTAACGACAAAAATTTATACATTTTTAATTTATAAAACCTGTTAATAAAAAAATGTAATATAAATGTTTGATTTTTGCATTTTTTTTCGTTTAGTTTGAATATGAGTTTTGTCAAGTTCAAGTACGATGTTTAATCCGATTGTAAAATTGTAGTCTTTCAATCGGGCGTTGTCGGTTTGATTTATATATTTGAATTGATAATTTTGTTTAATGAACTCGAAGCGAGAATTTATTAAGACAAACGGTGAACTGATTCCTAAAACGTTATTGATACATAGTATAGCTTTTGTTCGGAAAACAAATTTTTATGTAATGTTTACATCTCGAATAACAAACGTTATTAAAAGATTTCTATGTATCTCTTAGATATTTACACACATCAGAGAATTTCAATTCATCTATCAATTATTTTTGTGAAAATTATATATTTCTTTCTCAAACAATTTTTATCCCTTAGTTGATTAATATGTTGAGTTTTCTCTTAATCCGAATCTCTAATTTAATTTTAAAATAAATGGAGTAAATAAATTGTGAATTATTGATTGTAAAAGAAACATTAACAACATATCACTGAATGAAAATTCATCAAAAGAAAACTGAACAATTGTAAATAATTTTTAAAACTAGCTATTAAAGATTTATTGTATAAATAATTATTTTTGTTATTACTTAATTAGGATAACAAACAACTTTCCCAATAAGTTCATCATTTATTTTTATTTATTTTCAATTTTTCATCTTTCGTTGGTTTGAATTTTCCTGCCTGACCGCTGCGCCTCTAGTTGCATCATAGGTGGCGCTGCTGCGCATTGCAGTTTTGGCGCGCGCGATGTCCGGATCGTTTGGAGCTGATGCCGATGCTGAAGCTGATGATGAAGGAACATTTATAGGATTTCGTAATGTTTTTTATCAATCCTCTTATTTGGCCGTCGCTCTTTAATATACAAATTGAGTGGTAAGAAAAAAATGTACATGAATTGGCTGACCGCCATCTTAAAAAATGCAAAGCTTTTCTCGAGCTGTTGATCATTGATGCATTGATCTTTAGAATTTTAAATATTAATTATCAATTAAAAGCTGAAAAAAAACAAATTAAATATAATTGAAAAGTAAAATTCAAAACTAAGACAAGGTTGATTGAAGGTCAATTTAATTTATTTCATCCTAGACTTCCAATTGTTGATATGTCATCGCGGAATAATTTCATTCAAAAGTATACATTCTTCAGTCAAGTTACACTCGGAAAGTTGCATAATTTGATAAATAAAAAATGACTAACGGTCATTTTTAAATTACAACACAAATATATTTTATATATGTAGTTACAATTTGTTCAGTTAGTATATTACAATAAGATAATTAACATAAATTACAGGACTATGACGATGATTTTGGGTGTACAAATCGAATCTCGCCTACTGTTTTTATAAATAAAATGTACAATTCGATATAAAATTATATACAATTGATATAATACGTATGCTCTCAGATGGTACATTTCTAACGTCTCACAACTTGGCAGCAATAAAATAATTTTAACGAGTGAGAAAAAATTATTTTATTTATTTATTTTTTTTTCATCAGTAAACGAAATCACATTAAGGCAGATTGGAATGTATTTCAATTTCTTGTGGGCATAACAACTAAAAGTCAGTCTTGGAGAGGATTTCTGCAAAAAGTAATATTTTCAATTTACACTTTTATCAATTGACCTTTCACAAGTTACATTGTCCGTCCGATTCGGTTCTTCAAAATGCTTTAATAAGTTTTCGTTTGCTGATTCGAGTTTGTGCTAAAAAAAACAATTATTAGCGTGTAAGGAAATCCGGTTTTTTGATCATGTGTTGTTCCAAAATATATATATATATTTATTGGCACAACATAACATATGACATAACTTCATGTATCAACTACTGTATACATTTTTTGGCGGATAGTACAAAAAATCGAATTTTCAAAATGAAAAAAAAAAATGTATACAGGCGCGGGCGGAAAATCTTTCATGAGATTGTGATGAACTAAATGTTTAAACATGTGAATCAGTCATGCATCAAATCCAAACATTCCAACATTTTTTTATAAATTTCGGATTCAAAACACTTTGTAAATTTTATTTTTCTTAGACAAAACGTGCTCCGTTTATTCGATCTATCTTTTTTTCGTCGTTTCAAGTTTATCCCTTGGGCAGGATGTTTAAAGAAAGATAGACCAAATGGAAACCCGCAGTGTCGAGTTAGGAGTGCTCTGAAGTTCTGGAAATTGAACATGTGTGAGATATTTTATGCGTTTCACGCTTGTTTGACATGAACTATGGAAGTGGTAGTGGTCGTTCGGAAACATGACATTAAAAATCCCGTGTACAATGCAAAAATAATTGCCACCGCAACTAGCATGTACATGTAGACGTTGAGCTCGGGCTGACGGAACCGGTTCTTTTTCAACCATTCTAAGACTTCGTCTTCAATATGCAGATTGCCTGAAGAATGAAACGGAAACAAAATTTATTTAAATTTAAAGCAATTTGTTCGAAAGTTCTCAAAAAATTATCGATTTTTTTTTATTAAATACCTCTATAAATATTAGGAAACCTTCTACGGAAAAATAACAATGGCTGGAATTTTTGTAACTCCCCATTTACGAGCGTATCGAGGATCTGCCATTTTGACAAAAGTGATATCCAAATTGTCAGTTTCTCCATCTATGGTTTCTAATTTTTCACTCACAATGTCACTCTCATCGTCATCATGATCATCTGAAAATTAGAATTAAATTATTTGATTTTATTCGATGAATAATGTTTTAATAAAAAAAATTACAACTTCTTTTTAAGTTTACTTGACCTGATACTTACAAAAGAAAACAGTAACAAATTCATTCTCATCGAGAAGTTTATCTAACATCTTTTTGTTGACATCTACAATTTCGTTTTTAATCTCAAAGACATCTTGGGATGTTAGCCAAGCAAGAATTTTTTCGTCGTGAGTCAAATCGCCGTCGTAGACTAAAGGAGTTTTTTTGCGGAAATATACTAAAGCAGGCATATTAAGCACTTCGTATTTTTCAGCTGCTTCTGGACTAGAAACCTTCACAAAATCGATTCCGAAGAGGTCTGCTTCGTCGTCTATCCTTTCCAGAGCTTCTAGAATGGAGTCGCAATCTGGACAATCTTCGTCATCTGATAAAAGAATGTAAGTTTAATGTTTTATGTTAGAAGATAGGTAAATCAAACTAAAAATAATGGATAGAAGATAATTTTTGTCTCTATTTCTTACAGAAAAATACAGCCAAGAATGGACATTCGTCGAGCAACCTCTCCAGCATCCTTCCATTGACGGACTCAATTTCATCAGCAAGTTCCCGGTTGTCGTCATCGATCAGCCATTCTAGCACGGATTCTTCAGTTTGCAGATCACCTGAAAAGGTAGGTGTAAAATTAACATCCAGAAGATTTCATCACCAGTACCAAAATTTATACCTTCAAAAAGCAAGGGATTTCCGTTTCTGAAATAGACCAGGGCTGGGAAGGTTTTGATAGAATAACGTTTAGCCAGTTGGGGGTCTTGAATCTTGACTAGATGAATGCCAAAAACGTCGCACTCGTCATCGATCTTTTCCAAACCCTCCAGAATTTCGTCGCAGATGTGACAATTTTGTTTGTCTGCAAATAAATTCAAAATTAAATTTCATATTTCTTTCTGAGTATTTTTTTTTAATATTACGATTCTTACAAAAATACACTGCCAGATATTGCGTGTCCTCAACGAAGCTTTCGAGCATCACTCGCGTTATCAGTTCTATCCTATCTTCAGTTTTCTGGGTGATCAGCCACGAAAGAACTTCTTCCTCTACATCCAAGTTTCCTACGATATTTGAAAAGTTATTAATAATTGAGTACTTCCATTCTATTATTTTCTTTTTACTTTTTTTACCTTCAAACATGTTTGGAATTTCATTTTCGAAATAGATCATAACTGGAAAATCAGTTGCCCCATAGTCTTCTGCTATTCGAAGATCCTGCAATATGATTTTATTACTTTTTAGAAAACTGATCTGAGTGATATAATCATTCAATATTTTGCATTTTTTTTGCTCACGTGAGTTTTAACGAATGTTATGCCATGTCTGTCACAATCATCGTCAATATTTTCTAGCTCTTCTAGAATTTTAAAACATTCTTCACAATCTTCACTGTCTGTAATATTAAAGTACGATTATAATCAACGTTGGAAATAGAAAAAGTGTTTTTTTTTTTTTTTTTTTTCAGAATAGGATGAAACTTTTTTATACTTACAAAAATAGACTGCTAAGGATTCTGATTCTCGTATGAGGTGGAGCAAATTTTCACCTTCCATAGCTTCGATTGCATTTCCAGATGGATCTTTTTGAGTCAGTAACCACTGAAGAATCTGTTCCTCATCGTATAAGTCACCTGAAAAATTTGATTGACCATTTTTCCAAGTTCAACTCAAAAGTAAATTCTAACTTAAGTAATATCAAAAATAAAAACAAATTTAAATTATTCAATATTTGTTCTTATGTATTGTGAGAATTCACCTGCATAAATTACAGGTTCTTTTGAGCCCATCTTGAAGAAAAGAATTGCTGGCAGGGCAAAAACTCCATATTTTTTAGCAAGCTGTTTATCATCAAGTTTAACAAATTTAATTCCTTCTCCGTCTGCTTCGTCGTCGATATGCTCAATTTCAGATAAGACACGACTGCATTGTTTACAATCATCACTGTCTGAAAAATCAACAACCAACTAAATTATAAGACTGAAAATTATCATATGATTTTATTGACCATTTGATTCTTAAAGATATGTATAGTTTCAACTTACAAAAAAATACTGCTAAATAGTCTGTGGACTGTCTAATTTTATCGAACATTTTTGTATTTATTCTCTCAATGTGATCGGTAAGCTCCATATTCAGTGGATCGGTCAACCAATCCAGAATTTCCTCTTCATCATCAATGTCACCGTCATAATTTATGTATTTCCCTTTACGGAAATACGTAATACCAGGTGGATTTCTGTAGCCATATTTTTTAGCCATGAGCCAGTCACTCATTTTAACAATTTTGATGCTATACTCAGCTGCCTCATCGTCTATCAGTTCTATGTGTCGAATAACACGTATACTATCCGTGTCGTCCTCATTGTCTAATGAAAATTACAAAAACAAGGATCAAATATAGAAAAATATGTTTCGAATCAAATCAAAAAATGAATGCAAAATTTACTTACAAAAAATAACAGCTAGAAATTCTTTGGTTTCAATATACTTGTTAAGAGTCTCCCGGTCGATTTTCTCTATACTTTCGTCTATTTTTTTGACTGACCATCCAGTCTAAAACTTCATTTTCATCGAGAAGATTTCCTGTCAAAAGAATTAGAATTGTTATACCAAAATTTGGGGTTGATTCTGAAATTGATAAACATTTGTTAATGAAACTTGCATCTTTGAACCGATACGACATCATATTTTTATCTTGGAGTTTTACTATACTGTGAATGTTAATTATTGATTATTCTAACAGGCTTATTACATTATCACCTGTCGGAGTTTCCTTATGTACTTCTGGTACTTCGGAGATGTTTATACGAAAGCATTATTTGTGATAGAAATAAGGATGATTTAATTCTATTTTAAAATGGTCGAATAGGGATAATTACAACACCGAGTTTCTTTTTCAGCATAACAATACATTTTTTATAAAAATAATATTAGTTCCAGATTAATAAATTATTTCTGAAAATTCAAATTATACATCAGATGAGCAATCAACAAAGCAATAAAATGACGCATAATTAAATAACAATCTGCACTTATCGGGGTTTTCTTAGAATCAATTTTTAAAAGTCCAAAATAAAATCTGCTTTAGTAAGGAACAAAAGTCCACGTTTCATGTACTCATTTTGTTGTATGTCCTTAATTCGTATTATTCATTAATGAAATAAAAGATTGTTGTTTTTTTATTATAAACTAAAATTATTTATAAATATTTCTAAAACAATACAATAAATTGTAACACGAGAAAAAAATACATCATGTTTGGATTTTTGTATTGTGTATAAGGATCTTTGGTGTTTTGCGTTCTTTGAGAGCATGGCCTTGGATTTTAGGAACTACCACAATTTTCTAGCCACAGTCCCAAAATGCATCAAAACCAATGAGTTCGCCAGAGTTACTTAAAAATGCAATAAGAGCCTGCGTGTTTGTTAACAATAGAGCACCGGTGTATGATCAACTTTTAATTATCTTTTGTTTTTTTTGTTTTTCACAATAAAATTGACATTTGAGATCTCATTTGTTTTACAATTGCAATGACATATGATACAAAGGTGGATGAAACATGAAACAGGGTGTCGTGAGGTGTGATTAAAGTAGCGGTATCGAAGCTTCAGGATCAAAATTTTTTGCGTGTGTTCTTGTGTCGGATATAAATCAGTCTCGACAGAAGACAAACAAATTAACATTTTAGCTAGAGAGAAAGAGAATGATAGAGAGAAAGTAAGAGAGAGAGAGTGAGAGAGAGAGAGAGAAAGAACTTCGCTTGGTGCGGCCCAGTCGCTGCTAATCCTTTTTTTACACTTTCATCAATAATGGCAGTCCGGCGACAACTGCAACACCCCAGTTTATTAGAACATATTGTTTCATTTCTTATAGCTATGCGCCAGTCTGAAGAAAATCAGTCTGAAAAAGATGAAATTCGCAATCAGGAAAATTGAAAACGTTGGGCTAGTAAATTTCCTGATTCTGATCTTCAGTTAGAGACTTTCATTTCAGCTGGCAATTATTGGTAGGGCTGGATAGTTACCGCTTCCGAAAAATCCCTTCTTGGCTTTATTTGTGTCCGATCGGACAGGTGTCTTGACGGCGCTTTTGACAGTTACCGTTGCCGTTTTTTTGCTGTCCTTAGCGCTGAGTTTATTAATCGGCTTCAGCGTTGGGACTTTAGTGTTTGGTACAGATCTTGATGGCGATGTAGCGAGAACTTTTGGTGGTTTGTTTGACTGGACTGGATTGATTTTAGCGACCTTGGTACTCTGTTTGGCCTTGCTCGGGCAGCATTGATAGGGTTCATAGAACGAATGAGCGGGTTTCAGGTGCTTTGATCCCATTCCAATGTGAAAGCAGCCGTCGCCTAAAGTAATCAAATATATGACGAGTCAGATACATCTCGGGCACTACACTTGTTAGTTTGGCTCGTTATCAAATTCGCGATTCACAACACGGATAAGAGAGACCTTTTATTGCAGCTTCAACAAACAAGTTCGTAGAGAAAAATGAAATGTTCCAGTTCAACCGCTCTTCTTTCCCTTCCCCATCCGACGAATTTCTTTTTTCTCTCCGAAACAGGGTGATGTGTTTCAACAAGCCAGTGAACGTTAGTCGCTCAAAAAAAAATAAAATGAACATGCTGGTGTCAATTGACAAACAAAGGTGAAACGATATCAAAGAAAATAATAAACAAATTTGTCAATCGAGAGAAATAGTTTCGTTTCGTTGATGAATTTTTGTTTCATTTTTCTCGGAGATTGTAATAAGGATTTGATGCATGCATTTTGAGTATTTTCTGAGCCTTTTGAAATTGAATTTGAACTTTTATTATTTAAAATTGATAAATATAATTGAGTTTTTCATGAAACTGGAGAGGAAGAGTAGGGTCCATTAATTATTCAGACATGAATTAATAAATAAAAATTTTATTAAATAATATCTACAGATGAGAGATTTGTTTACACTATAATACAGAAAACTGTACATAATGATTTCGTGGTGTCACTAATTTATGATTCATGACGGTATATAAAGGTAACATGAATAAAAATTCTCATTTCAAATACTCGAGGCCCAAATCATACACAAAATGCATCATCGCAAATAAAAAAACGTCACTTTTTGTATCGTAGGTTATCAAAAATATAATATTGAGAACAAAAAATGAACATTTGAATACTGAAAATAAAGATGAACAAAAGTGCGATTAAATGAAATTGTTGGTTAAAATGCAATATTCGTCCAATGGAGTGTTAATGAAAGAATAAAAATTAACTTATAAATAGTTAATTTTCGATTAAGCAGTCCTTTTTGGCATTATTAATTTTGTTTCTTTCGTTTCACAGTGGTGTTATTGATTTCTTTAGTTTTTTTTCTTGAAATAAAATAAAAAGTAATTATGGTGAATGCGTAGGTGGCACTGTGATAGGAGTTATAATAACTAATTGTGTGGTGTATCCATAATCCGGTGGGATTGTTATAACAGATACTAACGTCACAATTAATAATATGCCAGTGGTAATGATCATCACCATAAAAGTTTTCTTACTTTTTTGATCGATAAGCCATTCCAGGACTTCATCAGCCATCTTAAGATTTCCTAAAAAGTTACATAGGATATGAGGATCAGTGTACTGAATTTAACTCTATTTTTTGTTTTTCTATTTAAATTTCTTGCTTTCATTCTAAACGGACTGTGAATCTTTCACTCATTTTCAATGTTTTTCAATGTCTTTTTTTGCAAGCTTTTTTTAAAAGTTTGAATTTTTAATTGATTTTAATTGAAAGTTTTCTTGCAATAACTAATTTTTATTATTGAAAGAATATTTTTGTGTATGTGATAAGTGTAACGAAGGAAATTGTTGTAATGAAAAAAAAGTGCTTCATTTTTGTTTTTGTATAATTTCATCCACACAAATAAAACACGATAAATCAAATCAAATTCTAAAACGGCGATCTACTTATGGTACACTTAATGTATGCAACAGTGCAAAGCAGGATCATGGTGTCACAAATGATATTTTGCTGAAGCAGAACATATCTGCGATGTGAAAAGGAAACACGAATGCGTTACGTCTTGTATCTTATGATAAATCTTAGTGTACTCTATGTATTCCGCGAATAAGAAAAGCAAGGTAAAAAGTATCTCTTTGAACTTTTTGCACAAAATTGCACAAACACTTTGCGATCAAGTCTAAAGTGATAATTTGTAGCAATTTACAACAATATACAGCGAATAAACGTCAAGATTTTTATTGCAACTTGTTGCAAGGAAAGGGCTAATATTCTCTGATAAGTTCAAAACAACTTCAATTTGTGAGTAAAAATTAAAACGGATTTCATTACACGATAATCATGTCAACTTTATTAGATATTGGAAAAATCGTCCATAATTGTCATATTATTCAATATATTATTGAACTAATATTAAATATAAATTTGGCTCACAAACTAAAGTCATTTCATAACCTGTACGTAGACATGATACCCTTCGTAATTTTTTTTCTTTTGATCATATTTTGGAAAAGCATTTCAATTTTCATTTAATTATGGTATTTGAAAAAAAATAAATTCATCATTGATATTTTCGAAAAAATGAGATTAATTTTGTTTTATCATTTTTGTATTTTTAAAATGCTTCTCAGGGAATTTTATGAATTTGTCACCGAAACTAAATGAAGTAGCATTTTGGGTAACCACACCCAATTCACTAACGGTGTATCTAAATTTCTAAGGGGTTTCATGAAAAGTGAAAAAATCATGGAAAAATAAATGTAATATTGTACTTACATCTAACATATTTTCAATTTCACCAAACATGGTGCTTAAAACTAAAGATATTGTTATTGTAAAGTTTAACCATGGGCTCATCAACCTTTCTCTCTGCAAATAAACCGTTACGATGCAGAAGTATATTTTATTTGCATTATTGCGGTATGTGTATATGTTTGAAATCTGTCGATCCCGATGTACATTAATGAAATATCAATCTTCGATTTTAGTTCCATGTTGGGTTAGTGAAGTAGAGAATGATTGTATAACAGTCTTAAAAAGATAGATGTTATATGATGTTTAAAAAAATGAGATTAAGAAAAATTATTAGATATGTCAAACAAACGTATCAACTTTCGCGAATATCTTTCAAACAATACAGAGTACATAAACGGAAACTGTTTTACCGGAGCATAAAAATATACTTATAATCTATTTATTATACCTAACATAATGATAATGCATTTTCGATTTCTCACGACCTGTCAAGCTTCAAAAATAATGTTCAAAAATAACAAACTCAAAACATCAAAAATATTCATTCAGGTAAAAATCCCAAAAATTCAAATGAGTGGAAAATTTGTTTACTTAATAAAAATTTCATGTATAGATTATTCAAAATCAAACAGAATCTTTGTTTTTATACATTTTTAATAACTAATAAAAAAATGTTCATTCAAATTCGCTTAAAAATTTTTAGTATTACTATATTTGAAAAAAAATCTCTTCCCCGCTCGACGTTAATTCATTGTCAACACGTAAAAAGAGTAATAATAAAGTTTAATTTTGGGTGTTATAACAAATTATTAAAAAAAGTGTTTAAAATGATCTTACCGTCGTACATGATGGGGACCCCTGTCTCGTAGTAAACTAAAGCTGGGAAAGAAAACACACCGATTTCGGCAGCAAGTTTGGCATCGTTCGATTTAACGAACTGTATTCCGTGATTCTCTGCATCGTCGTCTATTTTTTCCAGCTCTTCAAGGATCTCGCCGCAAGATTCGCACTTGTCATCGACTGTACAAAATTAAAAAAATTAATTCAACATGTTCAAATTTTTTCAGATATTAAAAACTTGAAAATGTACGAGAATATTGATAAGATTCTTACAGAAATATACCGCGAGGTGTTCGACATCATTAATCAAGACTTGCAAGGTTTTTCGGTCTACATTTTCAATGACGTCAGGTGTAGTGGTACGGAGATCAAGTACCCATTCCAGAATTGCCTCTTCGTGCATCATATCTCCAGCATAAATTTGACGGAACTTGTGCCGATAAAATACAAGCGCTGGCAGGTCTGGCAAATCGTACTCCTTCTCGATGCCTTCGTCAGAAATTTTCACAAAATCGATCTCTTTTTCTTCGCACTCCTCGTCGATGTTTTCCAGTTCCTGCAAAATCTTTTGACTTTTTTTGTCTCCCTCTTTATCTGCAAAAACCAACCAATAATGTTAGAGCATTTATTTTGAATGACCCGTTTTTCATTGAATATTTTAACACAAATTATAATTAACGTACAGAAAAATACGACGACGTAATCATTTTCGGCCAAAATGCTCTCCAGCATTTTAGAGTTGACTTCTTCGATCTTGCCAGGGATTTCCAGAGTGTTCTCGTCAGTGAGCCATGAAAGTACATCATCTTCATCTTCAATGTCGCCCTTAAAAATGAGGGGTTCTTTGTTGCGGAAGAATATGAGCGAAGGGAACGATTTAATGCTGTATTTTTTAGCCAGCGAGGTGTCTTCGGTGGTTACAAATATAATTCCTGTTTCATCAAGTTCGTCATCTATGTTTTCGAGTTCATCTAAAATTCGGTCACAGCGATCTCCCTCGTCACAATCTCCGCCTAAAAAAAATAGCAGATTTAATTATAGAAAATATTATTTTAAAAAATTTTTAATTGATGAAAAATATTGATTTCATTTAGAAACATACTAAAGTAAACAACGACATATTCATGCTCTTCAATAAGGTCTTCTAAAATTTCATCCGTGACTTCCTCAATGGTTGCTGTATTTTTTTGTTCTATAAGCCATTTCAGCACTTCGTCTTCGTTTAATAAATCTCCCTCGTAAATAGCTGGAATTTTTTCCTCAAAGTAAACGAGAGTTGGTAAATGGTCGATGCCAAACTCTTTGGCTTCGGCTTCGTCATCCACACGAACTATGACAATGCCTTCCTTTTCAAGTTCATCGTCTATATTTTCCAGTTCATTTAAAATTCTCATATCTTGTTTGTCTTCCTTATCGTCTGGAATTTCAAAAACACCCGAGGTAGTCAATCAATTGACCGTTTTAGTCTGTGAATACAAAGCAATTCTTCGTTTTTTCATAATTCAATACTTACAAAATAACACAGCTAAATATTTTGCTGAGTCAATCAGTTTTTCCATCATCTCATCTGTAACCTCTGGAATTTCGCTATGTTTTTTTTGGTGCAATAACCATCCAAGGATTTGATCTTCATTTGTCAAGTCACCTGAATAAAAAAAAAATTATAAAATATTATATCAATTAAATCAATATTTCAGCAGTAAAGAAATTAATATGCTCACCTTCATAAATGTGAGGTATCTGTTTCTCAAAAAATACAAGTGTTGGTAGTTCATCGATACCGTACTCTTTAGCCTCATCATCATCATCAATTTTGACAAAAGCAATGTTATGTTGATCACAATCGTCATCAATGTTTTCCAATTCAGACACTACTTTTTGACTTTTCTTTTGATCTTTGTCGTCTAAAAAAATATTTCATTTATTATTATTTGCATTTATATTATCGACAGTATATGTTTATAATAAAATTTAATAAAAAAGTTTCATTGAAACTAAGACGTACAGAAAAGCACAGCTACATGAGGCATTTTCTGAATAACCATGTCAAGCATTTCTTCGGTGATGTCTTCAATTTGATCACTTTTTTGCTGCTGCTCGAGCCACTTGAGCACTTTATCCTCTTCCTCCAGATTGCCTTCATATAACATTGGAATACCCTTTTCAAAGTACAGTAAGCTGGGTACCTTTTCGATGCCGTACTCCTTCGCCTCCTCGACATTGTCAATTTTCACGAAAGTAACTCCAAGCTGGTCGCACTCATCATCAATATTTTCCAACTCATTTAAAACCCGTTGAGATTTGCGATCATTGTTGTCATCTGCGAAATTGAAATTGATTGAATCGTCCTGTTTCTTGGCATGAATCGTCAGAGATCTATTTATGCACACAATGTTGACTTACAAAATAATACGGCCAGAGTCTTGCCATCTTTCACCAAACGGTCTAACATCTCATCAGTGATATCTTCAATCTCATCTTTTTCCAATTGTGATAGTAGCCATTCAAGAATCTCATCCTCGTTTTCAACGTCTCCTAAATTAGTAAACAAACGACATATGACATGAAGTGTATAAATAATATAAAATCAATGTTGATGCAGCATTTTAATGGTGAGTGTGATCAGAAAAACATACCGTCGTAAAGATTAGGAATCTGTTTTTCGAAGTATACAATTGCCGGCACGGAATCGATACCAAATTCTCTGGCAGCCTTTTCATCGTCTATTTTTACAAATTGCATACCGTGTTTGTCGCAGTCGTCGTCGATTTTTTCAAGCTCATTCAGTACGTGCATCGAATCCTCATCTCCGTGATCGTCTGAAACAATAATTCATTTAGTAATTTTCACTTTAGTTGTGATAATAATTGTCAGAACGTTATATCCATATAATTTTCATTTTATTTTTATCAAATTTTATTATTATTTATTAAATGAAAAAAGTATGAACAAAGAATACATACAAAAGAGAACAACCAAGTTGTCGATGCTGCTAATTAGGGTGCCAAGTGTTTTTGCAGTTACATCTTCGATAACATCTTCTTCATCACCTGTGCTTTTGTTTGCTACTAACCATTCCAAAACATCTTCTTCTCTATTCAGTTCATCTGAAATAAATAATTCGTTTTTTGAATAATGATTAAAGTTTTATCTTTTTCATTCAAATTGCAATTTTATAATTTGTTTGTAAACTAATTTTCATGAAATATTAATATTTATTTGGAAAGTAAACCTACTCTCATAAACAATAGGAATTTGGTGCCGGTAGTATACTAATTTCGGAAGTGATCCGAGATTGTACTCCTCGGCGAGTCGTTCGTCGGCGATTTTAACAAATCCTATTCCCAGCTGGTCAGCTTCATCATCGATGTTTTCCAACTCTTGTAAAGCCCTTGCACACTTCTTGCATTCCGGTTTATCTGTACCGTTTCAAAACATGTTAATTTGGAATCAAAACAAGTATCTACAAATAAATATTTTTTTTTACAATAAAAATTTGTCATATTTTCAACTCTTATTTTTTTGAGTTTAATATCATATTGAAAACTCTATCAGTTCTGATCTATGATATTAGATACAATATTGTTATACATTGAGATGTTTTTTTTTTTTATAATTGAAATTTTGGTTACTTAAATAACTATGAAATTTTTTCTAGTAAAAGAAAATGAGACAAATTATGTTTAAACTACTTAAAAAAACTACTTTCTAAAAACCTTAAAAATCTGAATCCACCAAATAAAAAAATTAAAAAAGGAAAAAAAACATTTCCTTTCTATTGTGTACTGATAGTTCTATAAGCCAGATTTCAACAAACTTCAAAGGTTTCTAAGGAACTACGTTGAACGACGATGTGAGATGACTGTAATAGAAATGCTGCTACAATAAAAGGGGGAAAAGAAAATTATTTACACATAGAGAGATAATATATACATTATTTCTCAGTGCGCTATACTACATATCAAAAATACATAGCTCACAATTTCTAATATTCAATTTTTTATATCTAATTAAAAAATCAAAATATTGTGAACTCGTGATCGTAAAATGTACAAAAATTGCAAAAATGAGTTAAGGATTAGGTGTTGAAGAAGCTCACCATGCAAGCCATAATGTTAATTTGCGATTTTCATCAGGCACGCTGGGGAAGATCACACATAAAAGACGGGAAACGTATAATTGCCAACCAGAGCTGCAATATAAATGTTTATACAAATTTAGGAAAACTTAAAATTATTTCTTTGTCCAAAATTGTTTTTATTTCTTGTTTAATACGTCAATTCTATTCTCTTTCAATTGACAACGCTGATGGCTTTGACGAAAAATTGGGAATAAAAATAGAGACTAACGGTAGAATTATACTTACTCGAGCCCATGCCAGCGCATTGCGATGCTTCCGGACCTTCCCGCGTTGTCACACACACAAGAAATAGTTGACATGTATATTATTTACACATATGTAGCATATTTACACAGTAAATAAAATCAACTTGATGAATAGAAAGCAGCATGTTAAAAAAGATTGCAGATAACGAGTTTTGGTCAACGCTTAATTTTGGAGACTTTATACAATCTTTGACAATGATCAAACGGGAAAAACATTTAATTTGTTACATATTTACATCTGTTCTGGAGAGATAGATTTCACATCATGTTTTACATCCTCGACTCTCAATATTATTTTTTAAAACGAAAAAAATTGTATTTCATAATTAAATTCCAAGACCAAATCATGATTTGATATTCAGCGTTGTATATGTCAGAATCTGTTTAGGAATTTATCATTGCAATGTCGATTGGAATTCTGTTAGGAATCTAACGTAAATTTAATTGATTATTAAACTGTATGTATTTTTTAACCCTATGTCAGTTGTGTATTCGAATGAATAGAAACATGCAGAAAAGTAAATATACAGTAGTGAGTCTGGTGACATTTTCTTGCGGAATCCAGATCGTTATATCATATTAAAAATAATTACTTCCCTGTCATACAGAATAGTTTGTAAACTGGAACCGAGAAATATGATTTGTCTGCTTTTGCATTGTCAATAATTTTCTAGGTGAATTGGAATTTACACCAGTGACGTGTTTATCACGATTAATATATGTGCGAATAGAGTTTTTGCGAACGTGAAAAAGTGTGAAATCAAATTTCAAAATTCTTTTCGATATGAAATTTTTTCCGGAACGAACAATTATTGATTTTCTTTTCTCGGTGCAAAAATATAAAAATTTTGGTATGGAAAAAAGTGAGTTATTAAAAAAAATTTTTTATGATTAGTAAAACTCGTGAATTGTAGAATTCTGTACAAGTTAATTTTGTATTAGGAGATGTTAATGAAAATCGGTGTTACAATGTATGGCACTAGAAATGAACATGATAATAACTTACAAAAGAGGACCGCTACAAATTCGGAATCTTCGACAATTTTATCTAGAATTTTAGAATTTACTTCCTCGATTCGGTCAGGCAGATCCATCGCCTCCAAACTCGTTAAGAATTCCAGCACACTCTCCTCATCCATGAGATCTCCTGTGGAATCGATAAACGAAGGGTTTTTTTTTGCGTCAGATATTTATCTTGAATGAAAGAAAATCGATTAAGAACACAAAGAACAATTGTTCACCTTCATAAATGATTGGTTCCTTCTCCCGGAAGTACGTAAGAGCGGGAAAGTTTTTGATCCCATATTGCTTGGCTAATCGTTTGTCATTAATTTTCACAAAGTCTACTCCAAAATTGTCTGTATCGTCGTCGATCTTCTCTAATTCGGCAAGGACTTTATCACATGTCGTACAACTTCTAGCATCTACAAAATACAGAACGTTGCAATTATTTCTTTTTATTCGTCAAATGTATTTTTTTACCTCTCTTTTCTTTCATAAAAAATTATTGCCAATTAAAAGTGTGATGCCAAGACTTTTTTTTTTTTTTTTTTTTTGTTTTTACGCCAATGGTGAAAC
>JAAMPD010000751.1:0-37703 GCA_025266255.1 Trissolcus basalis | reverse complement strand
GTGTATGTCCTAAGTACTTTTTTTTTTTTTTTGATTTTTACGTCAATGGTGTAACGTTAGCACTGTTATTTCGGTCCACTGAACTAAATTTTTCACGTCACGTGTCATGACGAGAAAAATATTGTTCTATATTTATAAATTATCCAAATTTTCTCGCATGACAATATCTTGAAACGTTCAATTCACTTTTTAATGTAATCTGTAGATTTATTTACTTCATATAAATAATTTTAAGCTGCCTTCCTGTCATAAAAAATGCATTTTGTAATGGACGATTTCAGTAAACTTTTAATTGATGATGAAATATTCGTTCATTACCCAGAGAATAATAAGAATACTTATTATAATGCGGAACGTTAATGGGCTATTTAGTACGCAGTCTAATTGAATGAAAATTGTCAAAACCTTTATTTTGAAATATGAAAGAACTACATAAGGAGATGTGATCCGATATTTCACGAGCCCTCATTTGACAATAAATGTATTTGTTAGTGAGAACAATAGAAATTCATTTCAATTTGAAGAAAAAAAAACGTACAGGTTACATCTTTTATACAATAAAAGTGTACGTTGAAAATTGAATTTAAGAGTAATTGTTTTGAAATAAAATTTTGAGAGGCAAAGGATAAATTACAATGAAATGAAATTGAAAAATAGAGTTTCGTGCCAAGTACATGGTTCACGACATTGTATTCTTCATTTTTTGAATCATAATGCAGCTATTATTAAATCTGGTCCTAGTATTTCTGAACTAGTCCCATTTACCGAGGTTAATAATAAATATATTTTTTGAAAATAATTGTTATTTGTTTATATTATGAATATTGAATAACCTCAAAGACAAATTTCGATGATGAAGAATCAAAAATATTTTTCATTAGGTTTTATCATATAATATACATAAACTTGTTAATTTTTTTTGAATGAAATTTTATGTATATGATTATTATTTTAAAATAAAATATATATTTCTAATATAAATTAGAATGGTCTTCGATGAACAAAAAAAAAGACATCGGCCACATTTAGTTCGTAAACTAAAAATTTGAAGGTTGAAAAGTTTTTGGGTTAAGATAACATGTATAAGATTTCATAAATGTAACTCAATCACAGATCACTGTTGAAAATATTTCAAAAGCTTTCAAATAAAGAATCAAATGTTTGAATTAATATAATGATAAAATATTATTATTTATCTTCTGGTGTTTAGGTATCAAAATAGTGATTGACCAAAAAATAGAAATCAATGAAATATAGAAACAAAGTGACACTCAAAAGAAGGAAAAATAGTTCCGGGTATTATTACTACTACTGACTCTGGTAGAAGTTCAATTAATGTTTCATTGAGATAAATAGTACTATAGTTTTTACTATGACTCATTATTAACATACCAGTCGACCTAACATTGTATTTTTACATGCAGATGAAATGTATAGACAGTTTATAGGTTGCCGATTGATTTCTGGCAGCACGATACAAATTGTGTTTTGATTACAGAGAATTAAATATATAAGTCAAAATCATTGAAAATTTTGCATAATAAATTATTCAACACTCATCGAAAAGTGTTTAACTCAATAATAACTCTGGTGTTTATTTTTTTATTATTATGAAAGAAGTGATAATAAACTTTACAGAAAAAATTCATAAAAAAAAATGTTCCACAAATAAAACTTCTTTTGTTTTACGATTCAACACCACTTTTGTGGACGTTTGAATATTATTCATAACAGAATTGACCGTGTCTCAAAAAAATTGCAGTGTAGAGGAGAAAGAATAAGAAAACGCGAAAAAAAATAAAGAAAGAAAAAAAAAGTCGCGTAATTTCACACTTATCATCGACGTTAACCTTTACAAAGTTTGAAAATAGACACTGATACATTCGGTAATTTATATCATAGTTTCGGTTACAAGGTTACATATTAAGACAAATTCTATTTATATTGTGTCGAACGATAAAATGATCAAATGATTGCTTTTTAAACTGAAAGCAGAACACAGGATAGGTTGCAACCAAAATTGTAACTATAATTAGCGTTTCAAATGAGCAACTGGCCGTCTCTGTTGATGCAAATTTGTTCGATTATGTAAACTCATCGAAATGTCCATGTTTCGAGACACGTGAACGAGTGAGGTTGGGCCCAGTGTCGGGCCCACTCAACAATACCAGGCCTGTTTCGTGTTACACCTAGGGGTCGAAATAGACTCGGGGGAAGGGGGATATTTTTTGTCGTCACGATCTTTGGGCGCCGAGCATCAACACCAACATCTCGAGCACGTAATCACTGCGCAGTGGTGCCAACCTGGCGTGCAACACCATGGCGAATCGCACTCTCACGTGAACGTATTTATACACAAAAAACGCGCAACATGCGGGTTGCGTAAGTCTCTCTAGCAGGCCGAATTCGATGCGCACTTGTCCGCACTTGTTGTCTCCTCCAGGTGGTGCC
Organism: Trissolcus basalis; assembly: GCA_025266255.1. Classification (NCBI taxonomy): domain Eukaryota; kingdom Metazoa; phylum Arthropoda; class Insecta; order Hymenoptera; family Scelionidae; genus Trissolcus; species Trissolcus basalis. Next base: position 35,252 of record JAAMPD010000751.1, on the reverse strand, counting down.
ACTCGGCGCCAACTGTTGACTCCTTTTGGGCGCCTGACCAAATACAGCGCGACACACTCTCACATTCGTTCTTCCCAAGCCCCTTATTTTTTTCAGGGCCCAAAACTTACACCAATAAACGGCGACGAAGTCCCGCTCGTTGAGAAGTCGTTCGAGTTGCTTCGCGGTGACTTCCTCGATGACGGGGTCGGCATCCTTGCCTTTCTTCGTCGGCGTTCGGCGCTCTTCCTGGTGGCCGACTTTCGACAGCGCGGCATCGCCGAACCAGCTGGCCGTCACCAGGACGACGAACGCGACCGCGAACAGAGTCGTGAACCTCGGCAGGATGGCTCGCGCATTCTTGCCCCGGCACCCGCACTGTGCCCTCGAACCGTCGTTCGTCTTCGACATCGCCGCACTGACTACCACCGCGACGACAGCCGCGATGCTATTTTCGTTCAATAGCTTTTTAGACACTACCGACTTAGAGCTAGTCTTGGTCTTCCTAATGCCAGTAAAACGACTTCACGGACAATTTTCTGTTTCTCTTTTACTCCCACGTCTCGCCCCACGGGCTTGCCAAATCCGGTCCATTGCTCGGAACCCCGAGATCCAACAAATCATTTTCCGTCGGATCTGCGCGGCCTTTTTTTTCATCTTCATTTTCTTATTCTAAAAAAACGAAGGAGGGATCTTGACAACATTTTGAAATTTTGCTTCAAATTTTTATTTCTGATCTTCGAAATTAGCTGGGTGAATAGGTTTTTGGATCAAGGGATCTAGAGATGATGGATAGGCTTCTTTTTAAATAAACTCATGAGGTGATGTTAATCGCTAATGATTGGTCGATTCGAATTGTCCAATTGTTACGACAGGGACGATTATTTTTGTCAAATTTTTTTATCTGTATTCAAGAAAAATTAAGCGTTGCAGTTTTTTTTCATAGTTTCAAAATTGTATCAAACCGCCATTGTTTTTTGTTCAATGTCATGAGTTTACAATTAACGCGATCGTGAATGTCAAAAGTTTCGAAACAGCGCCAATGATTTGTAATGTACAAATTTTATGGCTTGAGACGCAAAGCAAAATGTTTCCGTTTATACGGCCACTTAATTTAGAAATTATGTTTTCAATGGAAATCTGTTGTAAAATAATCGCACTCGTATTCGCAAAGAAAGTTGTTAACGTTGAATTAACTTGAGAGAACAGCAAAATGATTCAGCAAATGAGTTGGGTGTTATGAAATCAGTGCCTAAGAATACACAAAATCCGATAACAAAAATTTCAAGCTAATATTTTTTTGATAAGGCTCGATGAAATAACAACGTCTTGTTGAATCTTCTTATTAAGCAGCTTTAAAGTATAATCGTGCGAACTTCTCCACGGCGCGAAAGTTGCATAGTCTGGTGCAAGATACTGTCCCCCTAATGTGAAACTTATACGGTCTTCAGTACATTTTCAATCACCATGAAGAACGAACCCCAGAAACTTGACGTCGTTGTAGTCGGTGGCGGATTGGTATATTATTATTTAATTTAAATTTAAAATACTCAATTATAACAAAAATATGGATTTCCAAGTGCAAGTATAATTTTGTTTTGAATTTTAAATTTGTGCACAAAGTTATGGAAATGTTGTTGTTTTTTTGTGCCAGGTCGGCTCTTTGGTCTCCTGTTTCCTGGCTAAAAGAGGCCACAGTGTTCGCATTTATGAATATCGTTCAGGTATAAACAGCACCTTTGATTCAAAACCGCCTCAAACGAAACGATATTACAAACAAATTTAACAGAGCGCGTTTACTGTTCCGTTGCCAAAAAGTTGTTCAATATATTTGACCTGACAATTTGATTGACTATAATTGACAAATTTGATTCTTCCTTATCTTCGCGATCAAAGAGTTTAATTAAAGGGACGCGGTCTTTAAGATTGATGATGATGTGGGTCACTTGCGATGCATTGAAGCTCACGCTTCACTTGAAACGTGTAAAGTGTATTTTTAGTTTGTACCACATGATGTAGACATTGTTTCAATCCAAAATTCAAGTTTAAGTATATCGCGTTCGACTGCGTTTGTTTTCCACGAGCAATTCAATTCAAATCCGGCTATTTTTAGCTGAATGGAGAAGTCAAATGTAGATGTTCACATTTATTATTTATAATATCGGATTCCAATTTTTCAATCTCAAAATTCGCTTTTTGTATTCCGAAATTTCAATCGAATGTCAATTTTTTTTTCATAGATATTCGTAGAGAGAAATTGCGCGGGGTGAGCATAGATCTCGCTTTATCGAATCGAGGGAGATTAGCTCTGAAGGCGGTTGACTTGGAGCACATCCTTATCAATGAACATGGATCTGCCATGAAAGGCAGAATGTTGCATTCAAAAAATGGATCGCTCAAAGAAGTCTTATACGACCCCGTAAATAATAATGTAAGTTGATTATTTTTCAGTTTCAACAAAAACAACTAATGGAGTTGAACTAATCAATAATTGAGTGTGAAAGGGAAAAGGTTTAATCAAGTCAAATTTGTTTGCAGTGCATCTATTCAGTGAACCGAAATTTTTTGAACAAAGTTATCCTAAACGGTAAGTGATGCTTCGAATCACATATTCGAACCTCATATAAGTTATTGGAAAGGTATAATATTACTCTGCGAAGGTGAACGAAGCCACTGTAATTTCATCCTTTCATTTTACCCCGTTGCAACCGTCAACTTGATTCTCATTTCCGACTAGACGGATTTGATACAGATTGCCTGGTCATTTTTACTTCTGCTTTTACTTTTGTTACCACATTTTTTACAGCTGCTGAACAGAATTTCAATGTCAAGATCTTTTTCAATCACAAACTAATTGACGCTGATCTCGATTCCGGAAAACTTAAATTCATCAAGTGAGAATGTTTCCGCACATTTAATAATCAATTGTTTTTAATTGACTGAAGTTGTGGTATGGTTAAGTGATGGGGATTTATTTTTACTTGCAGCACCCAGACTAATGAAATAAAGGAGGTGGAAACGCAATTGATCATTGGAGCTGATGGAGCCTATTCGGCTGTGAGGAAACACATGATGAAGAAACCACGATTTGATTTTTCACAAACCTACATTGAGCATGGTTATGTCGAAGTTACCATTCCGCCTAAAGAAATAATCAGGTAAATATTTTTTCAACAAAATTAAAAAAAAATAAAAAATGAATAAATGAATTATAATTTATAGCAGATCAATATAAGTTTGTCGAGCATTTTAACGCAGCAATTCGATAAGATGGGACGAAAATCAGAATATAAATAATTCAAACAGAGCCATTATTTATACATATTCTCAATGTCCCATCCAGAAATAGATCTGTAGCAAGATTTTTCTATTTATTTATTATTTTTCGAAACCATATTTTGAGTTGATTTTGACATCAATTTTGTTCTGTAATTAATGATTTTTTCGTGCATTTGTAAAGTGATCGCTTATTTATAAATGCAGTGGACTCTGGTTATAGAAGTTGTTGACCAGTGAAGTATTATATACAGGCTATTATAAAGACTAACGAATGTTCATTTTGCGAGACTGAAAAAGTTTAAACTTTTCATTGAATTAGTTGTACTAATGATTTTTGAACTTCCTGTGATGAGACATTGACAAATTCCATCTTTGTGTTCGGAGTCTGATGCAGTCTACGTCTCGCACTGGCAGTGAAGTTAAAAATATCAGGTTGAAACTGATACGCCGTCGCCATAGTTTGTTGTAATGCTCCGGTGTGGAATCGAAATTAGGTTGAACTTCTTTCAAATGATCGACTTTTTTTTTCAAGTTCAGTTTTTAAGATTTCGTTATTTTCTATGCTTTACAGATTTTGCTTTTATTTACAAAATCAAAATCTTGACAAACTTTTGACCAAGAAGTTGACCGACTGTTGATTCTGTACCGACAGCAAAATAAGATACCAAAAACAAAAGCGTAATAAGAAAATATAAGTGCTGAACAATGTTCATAAGGAATAATATAATTTTCAGTTTGTTGCCAGTAGCAACCATCTTCACATTTGGCCGAGGAAAAATTTCATGATGATAGCCTTGCCAAACGATAACGGAAGTTTTACTGGAAACATTTTTGCACCTTTCAAGACTTTTGAAAGTCTCAAGTCGCCGGAGGAACTGATGCAGTTCTTCGAGGAACAGTTTCCTGATGCACTACCAATTATAGATAAGGAGCAACTGATCGAGAACTTTTTTGAGATCAAACCCAAAACTTTGGTATCTGTAAAAGTAAGTTTATTATTTTTTGTCGTCGAACGATGTTTATCATATTTTATATTAACAAATTATTTTGCAGAGCAAGCCCTATCACGTTGGTAATAAAGCTCTAATTATCGGAGATGCTGCACACGCCATGGTACCTTTTTATGCCATGGGGATGAATACAGTAAGTATGGATTAAAAACAAATTATAACTTGAAAGTTTTATCTTGCTTTTCAAATAAACTTTTATGTATCATAATTTTATAAGAAAACATTTTTAATCCGCTTGCATGAATTTTAACTTTCTTTAACAATACGAATTAATTTGGGTGGATTATAGATGAAATAAAACACATGATCTTGTCAAGAATAATGGCTCACTTTTATTTTAATATGAAAACAGGGATTTGAGGATGTTTTGCTCTTAGACGAGCTAATGGAAAAGTACGATTCGGATCCTGAAAAAGTACTTCCGCAATTCACTGCTATGAGATGGAAAGATGCCCACGCTATGTGTGATCTTGCTATGTACAACTACGTCGAGGTACATAAAAATACAAATGTTTGCTCGAAACTTTACACTTTTTTATTGAAATTTTTTTAACAAACCGTAATTTAAAAAAATTGTTCATCGCGTTTTTTATCTAACGACATTTTTGTCCATCAAATTTTTCCAGATGAGAGACCTGGTCACACGCAAATCTTTCATTTTTACGAAAAACATTTGGACACCTTTTTGTTCTGGCTGTTTCCGAAAAAGTGGATACCTCTGTACAGCACAGTTCACTTCTCTCGAATGCCTTTCACGCAGTGTATAGCGAACAGAGAGTGGCAAGATAAAGTACGAAAATAAAATATTTTTCATCCACTTTATATAAAAAAATCAACAATGCCAAACGAAATAACTTACTTTTAATTCCATTATTTCAATTTTTCCAGGTCATCCAGCAGATTTTAATTGGACTTGGAGTTGTATTTTTATCAATCTTGACATTTTACTTTTTTTTTAAATTGATTAAATTGTACTCTCATTTCTGTCAAAGCATTTTGTTTGATTATTCCAGGAAACTGTAGTTTTATATGTATTCATATAAAATAAACATGAGCAACAAAACAGATGAAAAAACTCAATGAAAATTGGACAGATTAAATAAGACAATCGGTATAAGCTTTTATATATTATTTTATATGTAACGAATACAAATCACAAGATTACATCGTATAAAAAAGTTTTTTCAACGGACGGAGCTCGTTAACGCTTAACGATTTTTTTGCAAATAAAAAATACTGCTGACAATTAGCTCGAAAATTTGTTGCGAAAAACGTTATGTGATTTACCAGAGTTTCTTATCCTTAGCTTCTGTTAGTGTTGATGTTGCGCAGCTGGTCAGTTAGCCATTCGATCGCAGGTTCTAATCCTTCCCCTGTGATAGCATTTGTCGCCCGTATATGCCATGGTTTATTTTTTATCCGATCGAGCCCAAGACTTGTTACCAATTTTACCGTAGTCAAAGAATCTGGCAAATCCATTTTGTTAGCCAAAAAAAGGATGGGTATTTTTCTACCTAAAACGCATGTGCAAATGTTAAAAAAATCATTCGAATTGATCAAGTCTGAAAGTTAATTAAAAATTTCGCCTGCTAAAAAATGCATCCTCGATGAAAAAACGTTAAATGCATATTCAAAGATACGTTTAATTCGTCTCATTTTCAACAAACTATTCAAATTCTTCGAAAGTGCATTCACAACGGGATGCATTTTATGTGTGCATTCTGTTATGCACTTTTCAAAAGAGTGCATCGTAAAATAAATTTTTATATTTATGTTACCTGCAACATCCGGATGTTGAAGGAGCATATCGAGCTCCTCCTTAGCAACAACAAGTCGCAACTTATCGCTACTGTCTATGATGAAAATGATGGCCTGGCAGTCTTTGTAGTAGTGCTCCCACAATGACCTGTAACGGTCATGACCCGACATGTCAAAGGCCGTGAAACTGACATTTTTGTCTGCGGGCAAAAAAATTGTGTTTACAAATTTTACATTTGATCCGTTGGCATACTTGTTTAATGCTTTAATGATGCTCGAATTTGTACGAGTGCAAACAAATATCGGTTTATCGATTGTTCGATGCAGAGTGGAACTTACTTTTGAATTTCTCAACGTTGAAACCTACTGTAGGTACTACGTCAATGCACCGATCGTCCTCATGTTTGAACTGATTGATGACAGTGGATTTGCCACTATTGTTTAATCCAACAATTAATACATTCACGTCCCTTCTTTTCAGACTAATTATAATAGTCGCCAGCCGATCAAATAAGCCCATTATACGTTCGCGCTGCACATAGTGTTTGCATGGATACGTCGTTGAAATATCAATAATCAACCCCGTTCAGCTTTGAGTTGCCTTTGTAAAGAGTGGGAGAGATGATTCATTACTAATTCGCTGTTCATTGATCAGTTCCCACTATTTTTTCCCCCTGTTTTTTATCCATTTTTTTCTATTAAAAAAAATTTTTTTTTTAATGTCTTGACGAAAAATAAAAATGCATTTAATAATAAAGGAAGGGAAATAATATTTTATTCATTCATTCATTAATTTTCTTGTCGATGCTTCTATTGTGTAAATAAAATGTGTGATTCAATTAGCGAGGGTATCGAATTATAGAGAATCATATGAGATCTACTAATTAATCATAATGAATTCATTTCGGATGTTTCTAACAACGAAATTGGTAGACGAGTTAATTCGCGTCACGTCGCACCTTTGTGTTTGTATCTCGTTTGTAACTTCTAACAGGATACTGAGCAGCTCTCTTCCTTCGTCAATTATGTGTACCAGATTGCGAGGACAAACTTGTAACACAAATCCAAATATGATTCATCTTTTTCACTTCATTTTTTTTTACTTTATTACGTGCTTGTTTTTTAAATAATTTTGCATGTTGTTGAAGGCTCCAAAGGCGCTTACCAAATTACATTTCATTATTTACTTTTCTTATCGTGCATACAAACTTTCATCATAAAGCCTTCTTTTTTTTTGAAAATTCACACAGAAGCGCGACTTAATTTATAATTTTGAAGGCAATTTTTAAACTGCATTATCAACTTTTTTACAGCGTACAAAAGTACTTTTTATAATGAATTTTCTTACGGTGAATATTCAAAATTGCATTTTACTATGCATTTTTTTACAGTGTCCACGAAAACTGCATTTTATTATGCACATTGTTAAAGTGAAGTAAAAAAGTAAAAGCTTTCGTTTGAAAATTAATTTCGATTTCCGTTATATTGTAACTGATTTTTCATCTACATACCAAGATTTGCATTAAAAATTGCATTTTAATATGCACTTGTACAAAATGGATACAACGTTGAAATTCATAAATATAATACAATTTGAAAGTTTTATCTTTCAATTAATGTATCAATGAGAAATGAAGTTTCGATTTTCTATTTCATGGTTCGATTCACTAGGTACATTTGAATATTCGTGCGCATTTCCGTTAGAACCGCGATACAGTGGTGCAAACCCCCACGCGCGCTTTGAAGTGTCGTGTCAAAGTCACGTGGTGTCTGTCACGTGAAAACAAACTTCAGCGCCGCCAGTGTGGAAACGGCCAACAGTGAAATCCGAGTCATATGATCGATTGAATTGCTAAGTGTCTCGCAGTAGTTTTGTTGACTGAAAAATGGCCAGCCACACGCAGGGAATTCAGCAACTTTTGGCAGCTGAAAAACGCGCTGCCGAAAAGGTCGCCGACGCAAGAAAACGTAAGTATTAATTTTCAATCTCTAGTTTCGGCGCAGAGCCGGAAAAACGGAGCACTCGTCAATCATTTCTGGTTTGCTCCGTTTGGGTGTAACCAACCCGTGTGATTTAATAATAATCACACTTTTACATATTTAGGAGCAATGAGATCCAGACTGTAACCTATAATTCGTGAACTCGAAAGACAAAATTGTTTGCCAATTTTTTTTCGATAAGTCAAGATAACCTTGCTTGCAATGTTTCTGACTGGGACAATTAATTTATTTACTTTTTTTTAAGTTTATTTTACATTCGATAAATTTGTTCAACGGTCATAAATATTTTCTTTACAAATACTTTGATACAATTTTTTTGAAAACATTTTCATGCATTTTAGAATTAAAATAGTTAGATTTTGATATATTTGATCTGATTATCACATGACATACTAATAAGATAGATAAAACATCCCATATTTTTAAATGACACCTCAATTTTAGCTTCTAAATTACAGAAAATCGGGTTTATGGATTATCTATGACTTCCTTGATATCTTATTTGTTTTAATTTGATGACTAATTTAGTATTTTTATTTTCAGGCAAAGCCCGTAGATTGAAGCAAGCTAAAGAAGAAGCCCAAGATGAGATTGAAAAGTATAGACAGGAACGTGAGAAGCAGTTCCGTGAGTTTGAGAAACAGGTAATCACTGTAACAAGTTTTATATCAATCTCACAATTTTCAGTTACAGTCTCATTAAAAATTGAATCAAAGACGGCCATCAGAACATGATCAATCTGTCATCATCTTATCAGCTTTGAATAGAAGTATTTCCTTTTAGGAAATTCAATCGCTCGTATAATCAATGTGCAGTTTGAGAACCTTTGAGAACCGATATTTCAGTCACTGAGATGTAATAATTATGTTGATTGTATATCAAGTATCTCATTTGAGATTCTGTTGCTCAATTTAATCGTATAAGAAATTAACGTTTGGGATGAGACAGTTTAATTAATAATTTTGATGTGTTTTAGCATATGGGATCCAAAGAGGACATTGCTGCTCGTATCGAAGCTGATACTCGAGTGAAAATTGAAGAGATGAACAAGTTGTTGGTACAGCACAAAGATCCCGTGAGTATAATTTACAAAATAATAAACAATTTTATAAAAATTGTGAAAAGAAGATTTTTAACCTTTGGCGTTTTGCTTTGCAGGTGATGATGAAAATTTTGGAGCTTGTTTACAACATCAAGCCTGAGTTGCATAAGAATTTTCGCCCCGAAGTATAAATCTTGATCGTGCACAGTTGAATATTTATAAATTATACATACATATAAATATACTATACAATAAATGTACATTAACGAAAAAAATGCTGTTCTATAAATATGCAGTTCATAGTTGAAAAATGTGAAAGTAAAAAGAAAAAAAAAGAAATGAAACGCCATCGAGAACTGTATACTGTTTAGTTTTCAAAGCGATTCTCAAATAGATTAAACAGTGTGAACAATTGCACGCTATCCAAATTTCGTTCGAAGTTAACAGAAGAATTGCATCATTTTAAGCAGGAGACATGATTTTGGCATCGGACAATGTTTGAGACTCGCTCTAGTTGTACGTTAATCGTTAAACTGTATCTTAAAGTGTTTCAACGATCGTCCCTCGATATCAGGGCCTTATGATAGCCGACGGACAATCGATTATATATTATTTAGCTTGAATTATAAGGTGATGGCTTTTGATTGTAAACAATAAATAAGTGTTCATTCCAATTTTCTGTGACATCGAGGACTTGAATTTATAAAAGGATTTTAGTGCTAACGTACGTCCTCGCAGGGACCTCGCAGCTCCCAATTTTCGAAGACTCCGCGACGACATACGACATCTTGTTATTGATTCTGTGATGTTTCTCTGTCTATTTGAAATCAACTTGTTACGTGTATAGTAATTTCTGCGCGTACACATTGTCTTTGCAAGTTAACTGGCTGTCTCTACAGTATTAGTGTTCAGAATAAACGTAAAATTGTTTCAAAAAAATAAGACCGATCTCACATAATTTCATTCCACCTCACTAACAAATTTACTTTCATCAATTCTTCTTTAATTCATTTTTCAATTTCTATTCAATTTAAATTATTTTAACATTCTATATTTTCAAATGAAATTTTAATTTCTCATTCCATATTACAGAAAATCGGCTTTATTAATTATCTATAATTTGATTGATATCTTCTTAATTTTGTTTATTCATGACCAATGTAGACGTTCTTTTATTTTTCAGATAAAGCCCGTAGATTAAAAAGCAAGCCAAAGAAGAAGTCCAGAATGAGGTTGAGGTTAGTTTTATTAATTTATTAATACCGTTTGTGTTTTCAATCATTTTTAAAAACGAACAGTTGCATTGAGGTGAACATTGTCATTGATTCTGGATCAGGACCAAGGCTGGTTGTAAAGTGCGAGCTCTTATTTTTACGGTTTACGCGAATTCGAATGAGTCGAAGGTGGCGAACATGCATGATCCTCTTCGTTCAGGCAGGAAATCAATCTACTTTGCAAACAGGACGGCATTATTTGCAGGTAGTGTCAACTATGGCACCAGTGCTAGTCCATCAGTATTAATTCAATTCCACGCCGATATTGATGCCCGCGATATCCGGTTGTTCATTTACATTTGAATCGCATTAATCCGACGCTATTTATTCTACACGCATTAAAAACTCGCTGTTTTGTCAGTGAATTGATAACATTAAAATACAATTTCCAGGCGTTTTTATTATCTGAGGCAGTATTTTCTTTCTCCTTAATATAACTTTTGAATTAAATATTGACTTTAGATCTCGTGCATGGAAATTACCGAGATAAATGAAACGTGAACGAAAAATGGCTGAGAAAATTGAGCGATCGAAAAAGCACGAGAATGTAATTAAGTCTTTGAGAATCTTGCTTAAATTTTCGACCGTTTCTCCTAAACTTAACTTTCGCGGGGAAGAATTCAAATCGTTGTACACCATCTAACTAAATGTTTTGCATACACCGCAATGCATCATGCAAAATTTATAACAGAAGGTTGCGCGCGATAAGAAGCAAACTTTCGAGCTGTTTAACTTCGGATTGTTTGTCACATGCGAGTGTGCATACTGAGCACAAGATTAGCAATCGTCATCATTGTTAGTTTCCTTTCAATAAAAACCTGTCAAATAACATTAGCATTTTGAGTCTTAAATATGCGCGAGGATATTTTAAATCTGACTTAATCATTTGTGTATTGGCTAATTTTATGGCATGTCAAAATTTAAAAAAAATATCCGATGTGTCGAATTTCATAGTTCTTTTAATAAATAAAATGTTTCATTTTCAATATGTGAAAAAAATTTTTTTTTGCATTAAAAAAAAACCTGTTGATAATAAATTTGTTAGATAATCAATGTGAAATAGGAAACAAGCAAATGGTGAAGTGTTTATAAATTAACTTTTTAATTAACGTCATTTAATATTACAAATCGTGTTATTATAAATTTAACATTTCCCGAGGAATCTTTTTTGCTGATGAAGAAACGACTTGAAAAAAATAAAATATGTCCAAATACTTACAACTTATGTAACGAAATTATTAACGAAATTATTGACCACGATTCAATTTGTTTAAAAAAAATCCATTAATTCTGAGTTTACTGTTTCGTTTTTGATTTTAACAAATGCAACCCGCTTGTTCAAATTCGTTAAATTGTCCATTCGACCAATTTTTAACAGAGTTAAAAAATATCAAAAGTATCATGTAATCAAAGTTAAATTGGATTAAAATGGGTGTATATAACAAAGGAGAACAAATGTATATAGGTGTAAATTCACATGACTCGATAAAGTATAATTGCATTGGAAAAAAAAAAATAATAAAAATACAATTACAAAAGCTCGACCAGAAAAATAAAATAAACAATTACATTGTTCGGTTATTCACTTGCAAAAACAAGACGAAAATAAATAACCAGAGGGAGATGAAAAACACATAAACAGTTTAGAATAAAGGTCGGGTTATTTATCCACAAAGTCAGAATAAAATGCGATTAGGGAGCCATACAAAATAAATGAAATAAAAAGATCAAGAAGAACAGATGTAGCAAAACTCGACAGAATGCCGTATTGTTTTGAGTGTTTGGATTTTGTTGATACTCTTATATGAATTGTTAATTCAGAAAACAGCAAAAGGGCAGAAGTTGGCAAAGAATGAAAGAGGACAGGGGAGGAGGGGGGAGGAGAGGACTCGAGCGTGAAACTCAACGAAGGCTATCGACAAAGAAATACAGTAGTTGAACGAATAAAAGCGTGATATCGAAGTGAGATCTCGGGGCGACCTTTGTACCCGACGCTCTCACCGCGAAACTCGATCCGGAGCTGAGGTTGGCAGGCGTGCGGCGCTCGCGCAGGCGCGGCACGTTCCCGCTATCAGCTGTGGCGCAGCACACATTCGCAACTTGCGGCTACGCACAGGTGGAGCTTCAATGTGTGAGTCACGTCTAGTTCCGTTGGCGCTGATTCAGCGACAGGGCCGAACTGATCCCGCTCCGCCAGTTGATGGCATTGCGCTCCGAGAAATGGAACTCGACGGCACGACGGTGCTCCTTCCGCCTTTGTTGTCGCGAGCTTGACTTGACAGTCGCGGTTGTTATGACAAGCCGCGGTACCGCGAGTGCCGGTCGCCGCCGAGCAGTCGCGTCCCTGCCATTTAGTTTCCAGTGACGAATTAGCACCTGGCGCGCGCCGGACTTCACCTGGTGCCCGGCACCAACTTTCCACTTGTTCGAATATCGCGACTCCTTTGTTTCTTTTTCGTCCAGTCGAGATGTGGTGTCTCGTCAGCCAAGCCAACTCTGTCGTCCTCGAGGTCCAGGTCGATCCTAAGGCCATCGGACAGGAGTGCTTGGAAAAGGTTCGCCTTTCTTTTCCTTTTTCAAACAACTTTTTTTTCTCCTTTCAGCGCCCCTCTTGTTAACGTCTGTCTCAATTTTTTTTTGTTATTTCTTTTTCTTTTTGTTTCTCGCTCGTTTCCTCCGCACTTCCGTGACCGCTGCTTTGACACCAATATTTCGTCGTTATTCTTACATTGTTCTTTGCTATCGCGTTGGAAATTCGTGACCGAACAATGCGTTCCAATTTCATGGACACCAGAGAACAGAACACTTTCTGCAATATTGTTCGCTCTTGCACGGAAATGTGTAACTACGGCACGCGGATTTGTATAAAATGTTCCCCCGCCTGAGTTTGTACGATTTCATTACAACTTTTTTTCTCTCTCATCCGTTTCTCTGTCGCTTTTTTTATTTTTTCATTTTGTTCATTCTTTTTTTTTTTGGTTTCGTCATGGGTTAGTGGATTATCATGCTCGCAAATGAGAACGAGACATTGACGTTGCGAAGTGAAACGAAAAATTTGCGCTCTTTCTTTTTTTTTGGCGTTTTTGGCGTATAATTTGAAAGTATGCTCCGCAGAATGAAAGTGTGCGAGTCTCCTCGTCGAGTCTCGCTGCAATTTTGCTGCAACGGCGGGAACATCGCCTTTGCGGCTAGATTAAAAGATTTTTCGCCCCGGTATAAATAGACGAGACAAAAAAAATTTTATTTAAATAAATATAGTTTTTATTATTTATTTAAAAACATTTATCTTATTGTCACAACATGACAATCAGATTCAGTTTTGTAAAAGTATACAGAGCGTGTTTTTTTCTCATTGATAACACGCGGTGTAATTGAAATGTTATCAGCGTCGGGTGTTGAAAAGATTATCAGACTTTGACATGGTTCAATGTAAACAATTCTGTTTAATTGAAAATGTTCAATTTGCGTGTATTTTTTTTTAGTCGTACCATTGCACGAGATTTGCCTAACAATTTGCATGCCTTTTTTTTCTAGTTTTTAATTCTAATTTTGTCGGGGACTTTTTCTCCGCGCGATGTTATAGGTAATAATGTAAGAATTCACGACGAAAGGAAAACATTTATTTTTAGAATTCACACATGAAAGAAGTGAATGGTTGATCCAGCCGTAGCCGTATTTTCTGATTCGGCCAAGTTTTAACGTGGGAGAACGCTTTTTTTATTAGTATTATTTTTCCCTTACGATCGCAACTCATTGAATTTTATTTTGAAATTTAGAACATTTAAATTTAATTGAATCAGGTTTATATTTAATTTCTATTTTAACGTCCCCGCCTTAACTATCAGGGGAATGTCTTTCAATAAGATATTTCTACAAATTAGCAGCATTCTTCTTGAAAATAAATTGTTTAAACTAATTGAAATCGCAAATTGTTTTATCAATTAAAATAACATTTGCCTCGTTTTTCGTATCAGAGGGAGATGTAGCTCATAGTTCTTTGTCCGGGGAATAATTTAATTTTAATCAAACAAAGGCTGGTTTATCTTAATTGAAAGTGCGCATAGTTAAAAAAAAACAAGGAATTAAAAAGAAAACGCTTGAAACAACAGCGTCTCGTTTATTATGTTTGTTGTCAGTTTGGGGTCGACGAAATAAATAAATAAAAAAATTGCCGCGCAGCTCGTTGTTGAACAATTCCGCCGTCTTCTTTGTTAATTTACACGGAACTAACATCTGTAGAGTGCAAGTTAATGCACTAAAAGGGTTAACAGCGAAGTTTGCGTACAAAAAGCTAACAAGTTTTGAAATTTTCTAAACTAATATAGACACATAATTACCGTCATTAGTCATGCTACACATTTCAGCTGATATTTAGAAACAGTTCATTATGAAACTTCGGTTATGCCACTTGCAAAATATTTTATATTATTTCTGTTATCACAAGTTCAACATTTTCGAACAAAAGAATGTTGTATCAACAAACATTTTTAGAATATCATCACAATTACAATTTGGTCTTTTACAATCCAAAAATACCAGCGTGTGTTATTTATCGAGTTTTAAAATTTCATCGTTTTTTTTCCTCTGTCCGGTACTCGACAGATAATCTGTAATATATGAAAATTCAAAAATCTATCCTGTCAGAATTACCAAGTCTTATTAGATGAATTGATTCCGTAGCCAAATCATGCGAGTCATTAACATATTTATCTGCATTTTCTTTTCATCATCATATTTCATTTTTCAAGGAGAACTATAATCGACGTGAACAAAAAAGATTAGATTTTAGATTTTCTACCTTAAATCGCATTATTTTAATGGTACCATTTCAGATAGAATTCACTTGAGAACTTGTATTTACTCTTTCTTTTAGTCTGCAAAAATTTTTTTGTTTCTTATTTTTTTTCTGCCCAATTTTTTTGTAAGAACATCACAGTAGCGAGGAAGTAATGGATACGTATTTCTCTTTTTACCTATTTCTTATATCGCAAAGAGATTTTTGTCTTAAATAGTTCTTCCACCTCTGGGTTATAAAATTTTTTTCTCCCGTAGAAAAAAAAAAAAAAAAGAATGTTTCTCAATTTTCATTTAATAACCAACTCATTATTTATAACGATGAATCTTTAATTTCAAGGATTGTTAAGTTTATTCTCTTTTGCGCAATTTTTTGATGTTCTTGATTTAATTTTTCTTCCCCAGTTATCTCGGTGGAATTAACGTACTTGAATATAAAAAAGTAGAGGTACAAAAGAACGAACGAACGGTTCGAAAGCAAATCCGTTGATATAGCTACTCCGCCATGAGAGTCGAGCTACACTTGTAAAATTCGAAGTGGAGAGTTATTTCAATTTCAATCCGGTATAAATTAGGAAAGCAATTTAACTTATAATTACAAAACATGAATAAACATCTCGCAAGAGATTGATTTGACAAAAAAAGTTCGGTTTTCCAGTGTCAATCTTCTGTATCGTCTCAGAGGAACGAATTTCTAATTGACTCCTTAGCTCCATTATCAAAGTTGAATGCAAATGTAATTCTTTTTGTCTCGTTCTCGGTAATCGCAACTGAAAAGAATTTTTTATTGTCATATCCTCCTTTTTTGTTCACGTTGGACTGAAATGAAAAATAATAATGATTCAATATTCATCGGTCTTTGTTAGAAGTCGAATCTCCGTACGAATCGATATTTTCAATGAAACAAAATTATTCGCAACTATTACAATTGTTATACTGACATTCTGTCCAATATCTTTTAACATTGCGCGCATATCTATAATATAGACATGAAAAAGCACTTATTTTTCAACTGAGTTAAACAAAATGCGAGTTCAAATTCAAACTTTTATATATTTTTGCATAAAATGCTATTTTACGTCCGATATAAATTGTTTATTATCGACAACAAATCATTCTTTTTTTAGTCGTCAGGTTTCATTTTATTTGTGTATTATTTTCAATTTTTTGTTCCATTCGAAAATAAAAACGAAAAATCAAATAGTTGAATTCGTCTGGCTTATTTCTGGCTGTGTTAATTTAACCGGCCAGACATCTGGAGTCGCCCGGAACATTTTTTTGCAGCGAGCTCGATATTTCAATGTCTGAATTACAATTCACTCATCCATCGTTTGTTAGTAAATATTTAACGTCTCATGGAGGATCCGTCGTAAAAGCTGAAGATTATATTTATAGTCATACTAATGCAAAATGGATCCGTCGAGGTTCACGGCCAATTATTCATTCAGACAAATGAGTCAACGAAAATGTTGGTCAGAACAAATTAATCGGCTCTCACCTTTCGGTTTCGTTCTTCATTTTACAGGGTCGTAAATTTTTAACCCACGTCCGTTTAAAGCCACGTTACATTTTCATTAATTCGATCAATATTAATGGTACTTGCTCTGAAATGCAACTGTCAATACGTAACGCGTCACGACATCGAAAATAAAACGGGTTTCGCAAGCTTATAGTATAATACAGGGAGCATATCGTTCGTGTTTATTTTTAAACTCCCCGAGTGTGTCGGGCATACGGAAAACAAATTACCATCTGAAAATTTTAATTGGATTATACATTTCCTTTTGTGAATAAAAGATTGAAATTCGTTCCCGCGATTTTTCTCAAGCAAAGACCGACGGGTTTTCAGACTAAACGCACTGTAATTAAAAAAAACGACTTGAGGTTTTTGTGCGGAAAATTGCACGACTGGAGATGGAAATTCATATCTAATAACTTGTTCATATTCCGCGATGATGTTATCCGTATCTAATATCTGCCACTTTTCTCCCGGCGATGCTCTTGAGACTCCAACAAGTAGCATGTATATATAATATCCAAAACTGGGTCGTAATTTTACTGTTTTCTTGCTCGCTTCATTAAATGTGGATTTAGCCGGTAATATCGCTTCGACGTTAATGTCTGCGCGCCAGTTTGAAGATTGCGTCAAAATCATTCAAACCCGTCCGAGCGGCTATTTCCGGCACTTCGCATAATCACCGCGATCGAACATATTGGTAAAAACTAATCGACTGAATATTCCGGAGATTGAATCGTGTCCGTGCGAATGATTATTTTCTTGTTCATAATTACTATCATGATTTGATTTTCGTCTGCGAAAGAAGAGCCACCGACACGGATTTTCCCTCGAAAATTCAATTTGCGACGGTTCGATTCGCGATGGCAAACAGGGAAGTAAATTTTTTTTTTAATTACTACTTGCCATCCGTACGTACAAATATTTTTACGTATAAAAACGACTGATTATAAAGTACGTGGAAGAATGATGCTTCTTTTGTTTCCATTATTCCGGCTAATGAATGACTCCGCCGACTGCTATTATAGCGATTCCTTTTCCGTTAATCCCGCTACGTTTCGCAGCGGGAAACATCGTCATCGCGCGCATCATAGAGTCATTCGCCTGTGCGACAAAAATTAGGTCGAAATTGACTAGAATTCAATTTCAGAATCCAATTTGCCGTCTTTGTGTGTTCCGAGGAGTCGGGCTCGATCGAACCCTCTCCTCGGAGCCGTCGATTTCGAGATCTAATTTGCGTTTACAGCCTGAGCGTTTGCGTGAATCACGAAAGTGCGCACCCAAGACTTTGGTTTCCCTCTTGATTGTTTCTTCACACGGCTCACTTGCTTATCTTTTTCATTGTCTTATATTTCTAAAAATAATATATTATAACAGGTAAAAATAATTATTATAAATGTCATTCAAGAAACAGTTTTTTCCTTAGATGGCATTTTACGTCCGATTAATTTTTATTTATAACTCTTTTTATCTCAAATAACCTTTGACCTGTTAAACCGCTGCGTAAATTACTTTGGTCAAAAAATGTTGCGTCAATTCAATTTCGCGGTTACTATCGGCTGACGATATAGTTTTTCCGTTCGAATTAACGTCTATTTCATTTTGGAGTTGACTCGCAAACCTCATCAGGTTAATGCATTTAAGCCGAAAGTCGCGCGGCGTATGTTGGCCATTCAACTTAAGATGTTTTTGTGCAGTCAGCTTAGTTTAACTTTCTGGCCGTTTTCGAATCGTCCCAAAACACAAGATCAAGTTCGTTTAAAAATTGCAAACTTGTTTAACGAAGGAAAATAAAGTCGTGTCTTTGTTGCCGTCCTCCTCAAATGTTGCAATGCTGCTTGCTCGTTTAGCTTCTACTTTATATACTTTATGTGAGAAAAAAAAAGTTCAATTAAGAGTAATAAGTATGTTTGTCCTGAGAGAGCTGTTATTTTTGCAAAAGCTATCCCGTTTCTTTCAATTGCCTCCTGTAATTTTCAATAAGAAGCTTTCGTGCAGTTTCTTTTATTATCGATCCTGGCATGATCGTTAAACAGTAATTAACATTTTCCAATTTGCCGTCCAAGCTATAAAATCTTTGTCGTCACATCGTCACTGCAATTGATGTTCGATTTGCAGAAGAAGTTTTTGAAAATAATGACAGTTAATTGATCGTTTCAGATCGAATTTCATTTTTGATCTTGACGTGTTTTTTACAGTATTCCTCATTAATTAGTTTCAATCAAACAAAATTATACTGCTCGTAATATTTCAATATTGACTTGAGAAAAAAAAAATTAAATAAAAAAATCAATTTTTAGTCAACAAAAATAATCTATGTTTATTGCCCAATTTTCCGCACTTGGATTTTATATTCAAACGAGTGTAAAATTATTACGTACATATATCAGGCTGATATTTTTTATTAACAAAGCTAATGAATCTCTTTGCTTAATTGATAATCCAAATTTGTGAACGAGGGATAGATTTTTTGCAAAATCCAAACAAACGTTTTACACATCCAAATTTAAATGGATTTGGACTCTCTCAAACGAGCTGTCGCGATGATAAATTAGTTTGATTAAACTGGCGAATGAAAAATTATTGAGCCGGTGACATAAATTGTTGCGCAAACTTGCGCACGAGGAGTTCTTAATGCATGGGGATAGAGATAAGTGGCAAAGACATTATGACTTTCGTTAACTCGTTATATGTCATTTAATTACTTTGATTTTAATTGAGATTACATTGCCGCGTCGCTCGCAAACGAAATTCTTTTGTCATTAGGGTCGCCTGCGATCTCTGCCAAATTAGAATTTTGATAGGGCCAATTTGGCATTCTCAAAATGTGACTTCTTAATCTCTCAATTTATTATTCATCGTTCGACAATGTCGTTTATGTGACAGTCCAAACAATACCGTAGCATCTGTTCCTAATTCGCAAACTATAAAGAAAAAAGAAAGGGACAAAAAAAAACAAACAAACAAAAATAAACAAACAACCAAAAATAAACAAACAAATAAATAAGAAAACGAAAATGCAAGCTCTATAATGGATTTAATTTGATCGCCGACTGATCAAAATGTGTCCAACTTTTCTCGCTGATAAACTACAGAGTTTGCAAAATTTTTTCCAATTAAAACTCTCGTGGTCGGCGTATAATTTGGTCAAACTTCATTATCCGTTAGAGTTTCAGCGACGTGTTTTGGCATGGGGGTACAATTTGTACGCGATTCTTCGACTCCAATAAAACTTTGCCCCCTCATTGTGCTCATCATAGCGTTTCCCAATTTTCTCAAGTTGTTGCCTTTTAAAGAGAATCTCTCGCGCGTGGCAACTCGCGAAAGATTTTGCACTCGGGGAATGTCTATCTCGTCGGCGAAATAGATTTCATTAGGGGCAAACTTTCGCCAATCTCGGGAAAAACTTGATGATAATTTCTCGCGCAATATAATAGTCCTTGTGGACTGTGCGAAAATTAATTGTCAATGCTGTGACGGTGCTTTGACGTTCATCCTATTAGCGCCGTTCCCATCCGTTGGGCACAAAAATTTGTAACCGAAACATTAACAAGTCCTCTGAAATGAAACTTTCATAGCGCCGACGTCGCGCTCAATTTTTGTTCAACGTGAATAAGATTTTCGCCCGAGCCTTCTTTGGCGCTATTCAATTTTGCGAAACATCCAATTTCGCCTCATAATGTGGGGCATATTTGAGTTAACGTCTATTCGTCAATGTTATTCTTTCACAATGAATATAAAAACGTGAAATTCTGTTAGAAACAGAAAAGCGCTGATTGGAAAATTTTTTACAAAAAAAAGGTCCGGAATTTGCGTCGGTATTACTATTAATATTTAAAAAGTAGGATTACAGTGAAAACATGGGAAAACGGGCGGATTTCACTGAAATATATATTAATTTGGGCCGATAAAATGAAAGTCGACACTTCCGACATGAAATTTGCATAAATGCGAAATTCCACGAGGATTATGTACTCATGGCGAAGCCCATTTTGGAAATTAATTATAAATTCTTTTCACATGAAACTTAGATTAAATTGATCCATTGTATGTGAATTGATTAAAGTTTGCTTCAAGTTTTCTATCCCGCGTGCGCATTAAGGTGTGATGTAACATTACTCGAATTGTCGCCTTTACGTCTCAAACTTTATGATTGACAATCGCGCGGATCGATCCGGTTCATTCAATTTTGCAACCGTGTTTCAACGCGACTGCTGCGCACAAATAAACCACTCATTTCATTTATAGCATCATTTCAGAAAATTTTTATTCGTTCATACAAACAATTCAATAAATAATGGAAAAAACAAAAAATTATTAATATTTTTAATTTCAACTAAAAATAAAACGTAAGTTTGCTTATTATACTGAGACGAACGTACTTTGACTTTCAAATTAGCAATTATATTTTGTCCAAATAATACGTCGTCCACAGATACGTTTTCTCTTTTAGCTGGATATAGTTACTCGAAGTAAAATATAAATATGAAATACAAAAACTGTCGCAAAACCAATGTTAAATTATCGTTTAGAATGTAAAATGATACAAACCTACTAAACAGCGACAGTGCAAAAACATCGAGACTCGTTTCGGTCGTGGACGCCGTTGCAATTATAATTACATCTATATCTCATTTACAGACTGAAACACTGCGTGGAATTATGCAACCTTTTTTCGGTTGCCTCGCGTGATCAGCGAAATTTCTTCCCGTCACTGATATGAATTATGCGAGATGATTAATGTACTCGCATTATTATGCGCGGTATTGTAATATTGTGATGCATCTCTGATTGATAACTTGCTCCCAGCAAAGTATCAATTATCACAGCGCGACATATGATTAGGTCATTATTTATTACAACGTGCAATAATAGTGACGATCGTTCTCGGTTCCAGAATCAGGTGGATGTTATAACTGTTGCCCCGACGTTCATTAAACTTTTGCAATGACGGCATTGGGCGAGCTTTTGTGCATTCATTATAGATAATTAAATAAACCCCAGGACGACGAGAGAGTTGGCGAGAGAGGGAGAGAGCCCACGTCAAAGTTGAATTGCCTCGCAGACTTAACAAAATTAAACAGCGTTAATCGTCCCCGCGAAAATCCCGCGTGATTAATTACCCCGATGTGCATATCGACGCATTTTTGTTCGCTCCGCTCGATTCTGCGAGTTTTTCGGCGGATAAATTTTCTCCGTTTTAATCAGAAATGATTTATCTTCATTCGTCTTCGATTTATCACGGAACTATCGATTTACTCCCCAGGCGAACTGATTGAGCGTACAATTTTCGAGGTTAGATCGGAAATTGGTGGAAATATATTAGATTGATAGACTGCATGAGACCGGAAGTGGAGATTTCCAATTGTACATAGAAATAACGCCGGGTTTTAATATAAACTTTTCAGATCGATCGGTTTTAATATTCGCTTTCTCGATGTTTTAAATACGAGGAAATTTCGTTCACGTTATTTATTGAGACAACCTGGGAAAATTGAATTGAAATTGCTAGAAAATGATTTTTCCGGTAAAAAATTGGCACGTTTATCTTTGTGGGATGCTGTCTTCTTGAGTTTTTTTGAAGTTGTAGCGATCGTTGCACCGATTGAGTCGACGCAAAGTAAGAAATTATAAATTGAAAGAGAATCAAGATAGCATTGGCTGTTTGCAAAACGAGCGTGTTACAATTATAAGGTGTAACTAATAAGCCGGACCAAATGAAAAACAAGGACCGTGCGCGTATTTTTCAAGGAGTCCGCGCTTTGGGATTAATTGCAACGTTTGAATGCCGTATATTTTCCCGCTTATCCGAAGGCTGAATTTAAAACGCTTCATTACCACTCGCCAGTGAGATCGCGAACGCGAGCGGATTATCAATTATTTTTATTAAATAAATCCTCTTGTTTTTAATACATTCTGACTCAATACGAGCCATTAATTATTTTCTCAACTTCTCTTTCTCTAACATTTTTAAACTTTGTCGTTAAATGTTTGTCGTTTCTCGTTTCTCGTTCGAGTAAAATGAAAAATAAATAACTGAATAAAACTAATTTCATCAAAAGAGCTAATTTTAAATGTTGTAAAAAAATTTTTTTCTACCTTCTTTTTTCTTTGAAATGTTAACAGTTACAAAATCCTTCGAATCTTCAAGTACTTCAAGTAATCACACTCGACAAATTTAAGTAATTAAAATTTCGTGTTGTCATTTTATTTTCACTTTTTTTTCGTTAAATTATTTAAAATTATTTCCAAGTTATCCAATTAAAAATATTATTTATTACGAGAGGTTTCAAGTTATATTTCAGAGTGTGAATTTTGTAACTAACGAGTTACGTTTTGAATTTCCAAAATATTTAAATGAAATTGGTTCAAAGCATTGAGTATATTCATACTTCTGGATTTGAAACATTAGATTGTCGGATTAGTTTAATAATTCAACAAGCGTGGAAACTAAATTTATTTCCAATCAGTGATCTTGAGTTCGCAAAACCCGACGATACACTTTGCGGTATATCTAAGTGGAATTTGATAAGCTATGATTGAAGCGCACGAAATCGGTTTGAAACAATCGCGCACGCGAGTTTATCAGACAGCTTTCGCGTTGCCAAGTTTATGCCTCGGGTCTAATGAGCGACACACGGGAATGATCAGCTGATAATATTATATCCCGAACGGCTGGCGTCTCGGTTGCACCGAACCCTTGCGAGTTCGCGCGGCTTATTAATTGCAATGATTATTGTCCCTGTCGAAATAATCGTATTGCTCATAATGTGTTTACCAAACGTACCGCGATAAGGTCAACGCGCGCCGTAAAATGGAACAGGCGTGTTTGTTTATCGCTAATACCATTTGTTCAGTGCCGAGCAGTAAAAATTGCACGCGAACAAATATTTGCGATCGGTCGGTGTTTAATTTGCGCGCAATCGCGCGCCAATCACCTTATCACATGGGATGATCCTGCTTCTTCGAACCAATGGGATAAATAAAAGCCAATTTTTCTCGAAAAGAAAATGTTTGATAACAATAACAAAAAAAAAAAAAAAGAAAAAGAGGGAATAAAAATCCGTGGAAAAAAAAAAAAGAAATTACGTGATCCAATATTGGATGATGAAATTTCAGCATTATTGAAGGTGAATGAAACGAAATTTCATACTGAACGGATTATTGAACATTTTTGAACATTTTTTTTCGAAATATGCGAACGGAAATGTAATTAATAGCTATCATGTTCAACAAATCATAGAATCAAATTGCACGAAATTTGGCGATGCGGATAAGCGATCGTTATTGCACCGAAAATAAAAAAAATTACCCTGCAAATTTGGGGATAAAACAATCTGGTAAAGTTATCGCTAATTCGTTGTCGTTTTTTTCGTTTACTAAAATTGTTCGCTCTAATCCGCGAACTTTTGCGAAACTCAAGGGAGAGAGAGAATAAAGTACAATACCAGCTCGGCCGCGCGTTATCATAAACTGCGCGGCTCTAAGTGCACAAAATTTGCGTTGCAATCTGAAAAGTGCGCGGCGCATAAAGCGCGTAATTTATTTTATCAGTTGAAATACAACGATTTTTTTCTCGCTGCTCTCTGGACGGGAGCGTGCTCACGTATGACCACGTATAATTTCGAACGAATAAACAATCCGTGAGCGAGTGAAAAAGCCCGGCGCACAAATTTTTTTTTGTAAACGAAAAACGTGTCTTTCGCATAAACAATGAATTCCCCAGAGGAGAAAAACCGTTTGAATTCTTCGTCCTTGTGTATGCATATGCAACGAAAAACCGACCTTCGTAAATCTTGCACGACTGCATGCACATGTCGAACAGAAACGTAATTTTTTTTCATGTTATTAATAAAAAAATATTTTGGAACTGAAATTTTTGAAAAGTTATTTCTTTTTTTTTCGTTACAGAACAAAAATAGAGAAACCCTGTTATGTCGTTGAAATGAAAAATGTACCATGAAAATTATTCGACGTTCAAGTACGGCATCAATAATTCAGCTTGCGAGCAGTTTATCTGCGAGGAGTACGTATAACAAAAAGCTCGGCACTTTTTCGGGTTGACCGTACTTTCGGCATTAGGTTTATTCAGCAAGTTTTACGAGCTGTGCACGTTTTAATGAATGGCTATCCAATTTGTTTGGATAAGTGTACGGTCCGAGCCGTAAATAGAAGTTGCAAACAATCATATTTTTCATTTTTTTCTTTCTTTCTTTTTTTTTGAGAATTGAATAAAGTCAAGCGAGACGATATTTTTTAAGGTATAATGAACAAGACGAACGCAGTCTGATAGTTTTTTAATAAAGCGTTTGATGAATGCGATTTTCATCGACGAGGATTTACGATCTCAGTGTCGCTCGAGTACACTTCGGAAACAAAATTATATTTCTGTTACGATGAAAGGCATTTCGCAAAGTTTATTACTTAATATCGCAGAATAAAGATGAGCCAGTTGTAAACTTCTATCAGCGAATTTCGTTGCCTTACTGAGCTTTGTTGTGAGTGATGGTCTTGCGATTTCGCTACCCAATTAGAGATTCCGTTTTTACGATATATCTCGCTCCTATTCTCTTGAGATTAAAGATGGTTGTAAGACGAACTACTCTGTCCAATTAGCAATTCATTAGGGAAGATTTTTTGTTTCAAACTGGCAGATTGTTCGAAGGGTTTCAGATAATTGTTTTCTCATTCATTAATTTCCTTGGAAAACTCATTAAGATGCGATTCCATGTGTTTTTAATATCATTTTCAAAATGGATTCTCGAGATATCAAAATCATGGTGGAAAAAAAAATTAATAGATTTTTCACATCATTTATTACTTTCATCAGTGTGTACATTTGTTTCATTCGTAAAATGTTTTTGATATTCTTTTTATATGAGGAACCCTGTGTATGATTAAATCAAATCGTAAATAAATAATAAAAAAAATTCATTTTTATTTCACGCTGTTGTGTATCTCGATTGTGAAATAAACAACTGATAAAATCACAAAACTATACAAGGACGGTCAAAGAATTTTCAGCAAAATAAGTTATAAAATAATGTTGAGCATTTTCCCTCTGCAGGCGTTTGTTAATTGGACAATAAATTCCATTTGATGTATGAATATACGGACGGGGAATTAATTACAAAGCAAATTTTATTGTGAAACGTAAAAGTACCATTTATTTTAAGCATTAACTCTAGGATTACATCGATGTTGAAATAAAGTTTTACGACCGATAAAGTTTTTACCCACCGCCTTTAACTTTTTCTCTCTTACTTTATTTATACGTTCATACACGGGAGAGCGATTACGAAACTAATGTATTTTCATGTTTTCAAATGCATAAATTAATATTACCATCGTTCGGGGGTGCGGAGAGGGGGAAGGGGAAAAGTTTTTCATCGGTGCAAAATGAAACGCAAGATGAAAAATATAATCTGCGAAATCTCGGCAAGTTTTAAACTGTACACGACTGAACAATTTCGCGCTGGCAAACTTTTGTGCATCTGTTTTTCCGTCTTGATAAGTAGCCGCGCGATACAAAATCGATCCGAGTAAACTTTGGCGGGACAGGAGAAAGAGAGAGGGAGAAAAAAAATTTTTTTTTCGCGTGAGTCTTGATTAAAAGTTGAGTTTATCGCAACATTATCAATCAATCTTTTGATGACCCACGGTGGTACACCAATCGATGGAGCGAAAGAGAAACAATTTTCACGGCGACAAATTTTTCCAGCTGTGCCGCGGTGTGTTACTGCTCGTTTTATAAACTCCGAGCTAATAAAATGTTTGCCCAACTTATCGGACAATGAGCCTTCGCCCGATTATTGAAATTAAAACTCATCTTTTCTCTCGTGCGACAATTTTTTTCTCCGTCTCTCTCTCACCTTCAGTTCGCCTGCAAAAAATCTTTTAATTAATTTCGGTTATCAGCGTATCGTCTCTTACAATGGGCAGCTTTGCAGGGGCTAAAAAAAGGGGGCAGGATCGATTAACCATCTGCAGAGTAAAGTTAAGCTACATTTTTCATGTGCGCGCCTTAATCCGAGATATTCATTCTGCGGAAATCCGACGCTTTGTGCCAGGTACAATGTTAATAAGCACTTTTGTGTCATCGGGAAATTTTGTCATGTAACAAACGACCGGCTGTATAATTCATTTTGCAGTGAAATCGACGTAAAATTGATCGTGTCTGATTGAGATGCAATTAGACAAGGCCAAGTTTGTCGGGACAAGTTGCGCGCTCTCAAAACCGATACATATGGCGTCAAGTTCGGCTCGATTGATGCTTATCCGACAGGGACGACGGTGCAATATTCGACCGGCAAACTTTGTCCCCGAAACGTACATTAAATCGCAAACTTCGCGAGCCAAACTAATTGTGAGTTAGCTTGGATTAAGTGCACGACAACTTTCCTATATAAGTCTGCGTCACTCGAAAATTATAGTAAATACAGCTATTCTTATCAGTAATTTATCATCGCGAAACTTGATACAGCAAGCGCATCCTGTAATTTCAGTTAAATTGGATCTTGCAGGTCGGATGCGTCATTCAACTCTTGATTTCTCATTGGATGTATTTTTTTCCTTCGCTTTTTTTTTCATCCAAGCTAAAGACCTCTTTGACATGTCGAATTTCCTTTGACACATTACGTCAACGCTGAAAACAAAAAATACATTATCACTCGTATTTTATAATCGCACTCGGAACTTGACGAGATAATTGTATGATTTATGATTTTTTACTTGGCCTCATAAGCGAAGTGCACTTTTGCATTATCCGGTTTCATTATTATTTTCCATTTACATATGATTCTTCTTTAATTAGCGTCGCTGGGAATGTTTGGTTTTCTGACGTTTCTACTTTTTTTTAATAATTTTTTTTTTAAACATCGTTTTTTCTTCAAATTGTCAAATTGGAATTAGATTACTTTTTTGGTCGTTTTATTTCGGTTACCAAAAAGTCTGTTATTCAATGCAATTTTGTTTTCAGTTTCAGTTTTTGTCAAGCTGAATGCAATTTTGTAGAGGGATAATTTTTCCGTGAAAAATCAACTCGACGAAGGGACAGTAAATATAATTAGAAGCACGAACAAAGCATTTTTCGAGGAATTATTTCGAACTCGGTTCGACTTATGAAGAAAAAATTGTCATTGCCGCGGTGAATGCCGCCATTCACGGTTTAAACAAAAACGAAACAAGCAACGAGTGTCCGTCGCGAGCGTGGCGGCAGTTTTTTTTTTTCCTCTCTGAGTTACAACGCAAATCATTTTTGAAAGAAATTGAGGACAAATCCGAACAACAGCGGTCTGAACAAGGTAGAAGGGTTAGACACGCAAAGAATACTCGAAAAAGGAAACGCAGAAACAGTCGCGCGTATACGCCCGGTCCCCAAATGCGTTATTTCACTCATAATGACGAGTTTTGAATGAGGAATAATTCTTTTTTGTTTTCAATTGGATTTCAAATTAAGCAGCATTGTGGGTTTTAATTAAATCACTGACAAACAGTCTGTTTCAAATGGGGGGTAAAGTGAGTCACGCTGTTTTAAATTTCTATCGACCGGAGGTTTCGGTGTCTTTTGTTTATAGTTTCAGCGACACAATTTTTTTTTCACGTAATCACAAGTACATTGTATGAAAATGATTGAAAATACGTGAACTTGAACGAAACTTGCAAATTCTCAGTCAGCTTTTGTAGACCTGAAAAAAAGCAAAATACAGTTTTGCATTAAAAAAAAAAAAAAAAGATTTTCGTTTGAGTTCAAAAATTCTGCTCACAAAGACCATCAGAAACTTGACAAAGGTATTGAACAAAAAAAATTGCAATGTCCATCAAACTGGAGTTTTGCATTGAAGTGAATTTTCGTAGCTTTTGTTTTAAATTACAGGGAAATATTTTTTCCTCTGTTTTCCGCCGGGATATAACGACGAAATTTTTCGTCTAAACGGTTCTAAAACGCGGGAAATGTTGAACTTTGAGCCGGTGTTTTTGTCCTATTTGTATGCGGATGTGAATCATGAAACTGCTTCGCACATTTCGTGACAGTCGATGTCTCGATTAAATTTATTATGATCCGTGAAACGTCGCTTGACTCGCAAATTTCAATCGAGTTACGAACTAATGCTCAACCATAAAGTTTATTCCCTTGTACCAAATCATTAGCAACAAAATTTTATCGATTTAAGAACCAAAAATATGACAAACAATGTCATTAGCATTCCTATTTGAATATTAAATATTAAATTTTCATGATGAAATTTTGAAAGGTAACATTCAATTTTGTCATTCAATAATAATTAGAGGTGGTTAGAAATCAGTTAGTTACATCAAAGGTCCAAAATATGTCGAATAACCGTCAACAATATTTTGATGGATAACGTTATTCAGTGCATCGAAAATGTAATTAATCGCGAATTTCATTTCTCTCTGCAACATGCAGAATTATATATTCAATTGGAATATTTACATTTCATTTAGCGGAGATTGGTTGGTGTGCAAAAAAAATTTTAAGTCTCCCGGAAATTCGATTCAACATTTGTTTATGATTCGGTAGGAAACAATTATTTTATTCGCATTATATTTGAACAAGATAAATTGAAATATGCGTTAAGATTTTTTTACACGTATCTTTATTGTATAGTTACAAAAAAAGTAAATAGTAATATTATTCAACAATTTTCATATGATATTAAAGTCGGGTAAAATTACAGTTGAAAATCCAGGAAATTATGAAAGCCATTTTTAAAGATTGAAGTTGTTAATAACAGAATTTAATTAACCGAAAATAGAATTATTTGTTTACCGCTGGTTAATAACCTCGCTTCATTTAACAACAAAATGTTATGGAAATTTTCATTATCTCTGGCATTTCATTACGAACCAAAATAATCTCATACCAAATTTGTGTGTCGATGCAGTAGCGAATCAAATTTTCAGTAAGGAATTTAAAGAATTTTGTTATCAAACATAAACGCAATTGATGCAAAATAAAAAAAAACAAACAAACAACAAAGATCGGGATGCAAACTCCATCTCATTAGTTTGCATAATAAATCCATTAATACAAATTAATTTTGTTTAAATAATTCCATCCGTAATTAGAAATTATTCATAGTTGAATTAATATCTGGCAATGTTCAATAAAACAATTTCATGCTCGGTCAATATATGACAGATGGAAATTCGAAATCTGTTCCCAATTTAATAAGACCTTATATTTTTCGACCAAAAAGATGAATTCCAGTCGATTTTGGCAATTCGGCTAGAACAAAACGGCTGGGATATCGTCGCTGCCCGCGAGAACTAAAAATTTATGTTTATCCCACAGGCATATATCATTTCACTCATAAAATATCATCCAAGCATAAATAATTTTTTACTGCAACGAAACAACTTTTATTACTATCAAAAACCGTCAACTATCAAACGTGAAATATGCGAATTTCATCCTCGCGGGGAAAATTTTCTTTTTTTTTCTCTCCAAACAGAAAAATGTGTTTGAATAATCCAAAAGAACTTCGGATGGGAAATTGAATTAGTTTGATGTAACTGGGTAGGCGAAAAAAATGGTGTCGCGCGAAACGAACTCGGACATTGATAAATCGAGCAAGTGTTGGTGCGAAGTCGAAAGATTATTACTTTGTTTATTCTTGGCGTACCTATCGATCGAGCCGTACATTGGACTTTGGACATTGCACCTTACGCGGAAGGTGCGGTTATTTTAAATGCGATGAAACATTGACCAAGCGGCCGACTCGCCGGAGCACGTCGGCGCTGACACAAAAGCCTACACGCAACCGGCCTGGGGAGGGGAGCACGCAAAACGAAAAGCGCCTTATACATAATTCATCCGGAGCCAGAGGTTACGAACACGTCCGGACTTATTCTTCTTTTGTCCGCAAATATCATTCATGGCTCACCACCAGTTTCGCGCCGAACTGGGCCACGATATATCTGGACCAAGAACAATTATGACACAGACTTAGGGCTCATTTTTTTTTAATTAACGCGCTCCGTCAAGTTCGCTGAGTGATATTTAATCTTACTCGAAAGTTTCGGAATGCGACGCGCAGTGCGGAGTATTGGGAATCTCAAAGGTTTTGCGGCTCGGCTTTTTTTTGTACGTCCTGCAGATTCGCACTATTAGTCGCATTAATGTTGATTCATCGTTGGTCAAAAATGATGACTGATAAGAAAGATGATTTTTTGGTCCTCCTTCCTGTTTTGTAATAATGATAAATGATAGATAAACAGGAACGATACAATCAGTCAACATTTGCCATCACAGTAAATGTCCCTGCAAAAAAGGATGAGTGTTTTGTTTTTGCAATTTTTCTATTGAAAAGATAAGAGTATGGGTTGATAAGAAAATGTTTTTATGGAAAAAGAAAAAACTTACTTAAGGTCTGAGTGTTTTAAAATTGGACATTTATTTCTGTTCGGGTGGAAGGGACGATTTGCGAAATTGATGAAAAATGTTTGTTTCGATACAGTAATGCGTTGTTTTGGTTGGACAATGAACTTGTAATTGCACACAACGATTTCAACTGATGGATCGAGATAAATTAAATTTATACTTTTAATGGACTGCATTTCATTTAAAAATTCATTTAGCTGAAAACGCTTTCAATTTTCGCTTTAATAATGAAATTAATCAATCTGAGTGATTTGAATTAAACTCATATTGCATCAGGCGCAAGATTTTGTTGATGGTTTTAGCATGATGAAAAATCATCGCTTTGTGTTGTGACCTTTTGGCCAAAAAGACAGAGGTTTGGTGTTGTGTCCGCCACATGGCGATGGCAAAATGTGATATCGCTAAGGTGATAACAGAATAAACTGACCGAGCAGAACGGAATAGAACCGACAGAAAAGCGGCTTTGACGAGCGTTCCCGAATACCAGCGATTATGAAGTTTCCGGTTATATTCGACATTGCCCGGAAGCACTGAATTTATAACACTGTATGACGCACGTCAGACTGCCCGTAATAATTTGAATGCTTTTGATCATTTTACTTTCACACTAAGCGTACTTTTTCATTTCCAAACAAATTTAATCTTAAACTTCATAGATCTTGCAACAAAAAAACCAAGACAAAAAAAAACTCTTAGTCTGATCTTCAGCTTAGTCAATAAAGATATTTTTCTCCTTTTATTGTTTTGTCAAAAAAATTTGTAACTCGAGTAAATTCTCGAGATGTTTGAGCGTAATCTGGGAACTTTGGAGGATTTTCATAAAACTGTTAAGTTTTTTTTTCTTTTTTGTTCATTTTTTCAGTTTTTTATCTACCCCGAGTTTTACTTCTTTACAATTTTTCAATTTTAAATAACAAAGCAACACTCTGGCCTGAAATTTATATGAAGAAATCCGTGTGACAGCATCGTGTCATGAGTTAAGGGTCAATTCAGCGTCCTATTTTTGGTACATTTTTTTCTTGCCAAGCCAAACTTTTAATGCAATTTTGCGTTGCCGCTGAACGCGCCGTAATTCAAGATGACGAAGTTTGCAATGTAGATTTTGCGGGTGGAATTTATTTTCGACGACGATGCGGCTTCGGAAATCTATTAATGAAAAATTTTATTCGAAGCATCAAAGGGGAGTTACTTTCTTCCTATTTTTTTTATTACCGATAAGCGCAATTATCAAAATGATAATATTGATTGTCGTATGAAAAATGTTTAATCAGCCGCGAATTTCCGGCTCAGAGAGACATGAAAGATACATGGGAAGAGGAAAAACAAGATTTTTTGTTGTTTTGTCAAATTGGTGGGGATATTTGATTGATTATAATGGCGCTTCGTTTTTCAGAATGATTTCATGCTAGACAGTTTCGTTTTAAATTTTTTGTAACAAATCATGTGAGCCGTGAGATATTGAATTTTTTTATCCAACCCAGGTGAAATACACCTTTTCCTGGTATTTTAAGAGAAATACATTATGATGTCGCATACATCGTGAAAAATTGATTTACCGCAATGTATATAGCAACCGTAAAAATCATAAAATGACAAAAATTCACTCTTCGGCTTGTCCAATTACCGTCATAAATCTTGAGACAACCATTAAAAAATTAATGCAATATTACAATTCCAAAGATTTTCCCATTCATAAAAAAAAAATAAATAAATAAACAAAAAAATCCCACAAGAAAAAGTTGTATTTTTGTTATGCACTGTATATCACATATATTTACATTCAAAAGCATTTCATATCAGCTAGTTTCAGTCGGCAAAAGCATATATTTTTCAAAACTTTGAACAACAAAGTAAAAAATGTTGTTACGTACAGAGTCTGTATTAGATATGAAAGGAAATGTTTTGGAATCAGGTTTTTGAAATTTTGATACAATTTAAAAAGACAGAAAAGATGGACATTTCTTTTCATTTTCTTTTCTTCTGTCAAATTTGTTACAAACATAATAGTGATTATGTTTGATATACACACTGTAAAAAAAGAAGTATAATTTCAAAGCGAATTTGCTGTACTTTTAAACCTCAACTTGAAAAAATTTGAATTAGAACCAATCAAATCGGTTGATTTTAAAGTCGAACTTGAAAAGTACAGCAAATTCGCTTTAAAAGTATACTTCTTTTTTACAGTGCATTTAAGCCGAGGGATGATGCGATTGTATGAAAAACCCGGTGCTGTAATTCAAACGCGGAAAATTCATTAGAATGGCAGGATATATACTTTATGGTGGTTAATATGCGCATGCACTTGCATCCGCGAAGCGATAAATTGCATTCTGGACCGCGGTTTCGTGTTCTCGGCGGGAAACATTTCGGCAGCTGAATCGTTAGGGAAACATCGTCCCCGGCACATTTTGTTTATTTTATTTTCTTATGCACTGCTTTTTTTCCTCTGCTTGATGTTCACAGCAAACGCTTATGCTAAACTGCCACTCCAGCAAGAAATATCGGCCGCGGGTATATTTTACGTATAATTTTTATTTTTATTTTTTCAACAAAATAACTGCGGGATTATGTAACCGTCGCGGGAATTAAGTAGAGCATGTCAAAATTTTAGTGGCGTGCACTTTGTACTTCTCACCGCGATGACATAATTTGTAATTATTTTTCCCGCGCGGGCGTGTTTGCTGAAAACGCTCATTTGCATTTTTATCGCTCCTTTTTTCGAGGCCTCTCTTCATCCGACTTAATTCGTTACTTACAACCAATTTGCGGCCGAAACTTGGGCGCAAGAACACGCGCTCGCTATATAACCCGTGATATAAAGCGAGTTCGCCCACTCAGCAAATTTGGATGAAACGCGTTTGAGGCGGATTAAAGTCGGATGCATTTGCGGCGGATCTAGACAATCCCCGTTATATGCATATTTGAATAAACTTATCATCATGCCGCGAATTAAAGACAAACGTATTTTCATTGAAATTCGCATCCCAACGTCCTTATCACGTAAACGTTCGCTGAATACAATTATTCAATTACTTCATTATTCGCGAGAGATTTCCTCCGTCAGGTATATTATATTATATAAAACCCTTTTTTGCTCTCCCTCTCGGACAAAAAAAGATTCTGTTGAAAAGCTCATTTTCCAGTTTTCAACGCTATTTCTTTTGCGTGTGGAGAAAATATAAATCGATAATCGATATTGATTAGTGGCAATGTGATTTACGAGAGGAAATGATGTTTTCAATTTTCTTTTTCAGGTGAGGCAAACAGTGTGGCTTATGGAAATGGGAATGAGAGGGTAAAGTTGAAATGCGTACATGCAAAAGTGTTTGAATGTTTTTTTTTTCTCTCGTCGAGGTATGTATATAAAAGCACATGATCGATCGCCGCGTATATGTCAGCGAGCAGAGTGTATAAAAAAGGAGAGCTCCGCTTGAGATAAATCACGTCGCGAATTTGTCAGAATACCGATTATACACCCGGTGCATCACTCGTGCTTTCTAATATTCTGAACGGATTTCACGATAATAGACCAGGTATTTTTGTTCACTTTTTTTTTCTATATCGCTTTTATTGTCAAACTTTTTTTTTTTTCAAATCTTGTGCTTCAGCTAAACATATATACGCTTCTGACGTTCATTGGCAGATTTGACTAGAGGATAGAAAAACTTTTTTGATATAGAACGAAGCGTTTTAGTTTTTTCCACAGCTTTGATCTTTTATTTATGAAAGTTAATTAAATTCAAAGTTAATGAAATTTTTCTACACATTAACGGGATTCCCCGAATGCGAATAGAACTAATTCAATCTTGCTGGATACGTTACTTCGGACGCAAATCAGTTGAATAAATACTTCTCAGATGGAATTCTGCATCCACGAGGAAAAAGCGTGGTCTTGCTTTTTGCCTTTTGCCCAGCTGCTTGAAATACATCGTTAATTAAAATCGAGCATCAGTCGACGCGCGCGCAATCTCATTGTCTAACCATTAGAAAGTCCAATAACAATTATTTGTTATATACAGGTCTAATCTGCAAGGTAATTGACCTAATTTTAGTTGATTTGTTGGGTGTCTGGAATCAAGCCAAAATATTCCCTGTCTATAACTATATGATATAGTTTAAAATTTCATCCATGTTTAAACCGATAAAGAGAGATTCGTCACGTTAAAAAAAAAAAAAAAAAAAAAAAAAAAAAAAA